>JAUBOD010000179.1:814332-878887 GCA_032353885.1 Nothura maculosa
TCCAGCCTGTCCAGGTCCCTCTGGATGGCAGCACAGCCCTCTGGAGTGTCAGCCACTCCACCCAGCTTGGTGTCATCCGCAAACTTGCTCAGGGTGCACTCCGTGCCCTCATCCAGGTCATTGATGAACAAGTTGAACAACACCTAGGCCAGTACTGACCCCTGAGGGACACCACTAGCCACAGACCTCCAGCTGGACTTGGCCCCATTTTTCACCACCCTCTGCGTTCTGTCATCCAGTTAGTTCTTGATCCACCCGTCCAGTCCACGCTTCTAGAGCTTTCCTATGAGGATATTTTGAAAGATGTTATCGAAAGCCTTACTGAAGTCAAAATAGAAAACATCCACAGCTCTTCTCTCATCCATCCAACTAGTCATCCCATTGTAGGCAATCCCAGTTTTGTCAAGCATGACTTCCTCTTGATGAATCCATGCTGACTACTCATGATCACCCTCTTTTCCTTGACATGCCTAGAGATGCTCTCTAGGATGAGCTGCTCCATCACCTTGCCAGGGATGGAGTTGAGGCTGACCAACCTGTAGTTGCCCAGCTCCTCCCTCTTGCCCTTTTTGAAGACTGTAGTGATATTGGTTTCTTCTTCCAGCACCTCATCCGTTCTCCATGACCTCTTGAAGATGATGGAGAGTGACTGAGCAATAACCACCACAGTTCCCTCAGCACTTTTGGATTCTTTCCATTTGGGCCCACAGACCAATTTGTGTGTCCAATTTGCCTAACTGATCCCTAACCCAATCCTCCTCAATAGCAGAAAGTTTTCTTCTCTCCCAGTTATCTCTCTTAAATCCAGACTTTGTAGTTCTTGGGGGCTAGCCTTAGCAGTAAAGACAGAAGCAAAGAAGGCTTTTAGTAACTCTGCCTTCTTTGCATCCTCTGTCACCAAGGCACCTTCCCCATTCAGCAGTGGACTAACATTTTCCCTAGTCTTCCTCCTGCTGCTGATGTATGTCTGAGCCACTTGGGTTCTTCATCCCAATAAAATAGGTTCACTCCCTCAGGTTTGTTTCTTTTTTTTTTAGTTTTGTACTCTATATTAAGAAAAATTCCCTTGAGTTTTCATGCAAAAGTTTGCACTAGCAAACTATCTAACCAACAAATCTTGTTTAATAGCAGTAGTATTCAAGATTAACTTTAGAAAAATAAAGCCGTAAAGACTAAAGAAAAAAGAATGAATATGCAAAAATGCTGTGACTTACTGAATTGTGGGAAGGAATGTCAAGAGTAGACTTCTTTTTTCTTATGCTGAGTTCAGGAATAATTCATTTCACTGTTGTTCAAAAATCCGTTTTACAATGCTCTGTATGATATGTATACATATAAACTGCCAGAATTCAATGAAAAATATTGGGTGTGATTGTGATTTAAGAGTCTTTAAGAGTCTCATGTTTTATAAAACATGAGGCATGTCACTCTTCAGTTGCACACAGTCATCAAGGCTGCCCTAGCAAATGGGTCAAAGAAAATTCCAGCTCAGGGCATTCCTTACGTATTTCTTCTCTGTATACTGAAGAAATTATGAATGTGAGTGTTGCAAGTGGCATCTAGCTTTATCAAAGTGAAAACACAAAATGAAACCCTGAATCAGAAGTATGGTCTTATACTCAGTGCTTTTAACTTTCACAATTTTGGATGTCTGATTTAATCCCATAAGGCTGACTTGTTGATGAAAAAAGTATTATATTTGGAAAGATTCTCCTAGTCTTTCAAACTAAAGGCAGCAGTGGAAGCCATAATCTCTACAATACAAACAACAAAAGCTGCCTGAGCGGGTTTTAATGAGACATGAAAAGAGCTTAGATATAGCACATTGGCCTTTCTAGCTAGCAGTGCTCTGGTTTACATTATCCATATGACTTTTGCAATAGAACTGATTGTTATTATGTACATAGCTGACAGCTTGTCCCTGTAAAGCATCTCTTCTTCTTGTGAGTTTTTCCTGCATTGCCTTGATATGTGTGATTGAGCAGTTTGGGAGAAGGGCTACTTTTTTTTTTTTTTTTTTTTTTTTTTTAAATAAATGCAAGTATAATTGTTATGGCTTTACCTTGTAAATTAAATGTGTGACTTAAAATCTTTCCCAAGATGAGCTATAGAACTTGCACCCTGAGTAGCTGCTTAGATTTCAACATGTTGGGGAAAAGGGAGTTCTTCCTCTGGGAATGAATGTGGCTGATACTGCTAAGCCCAAAGCTCTTGGTGTTTCTTGAGCATCTTCTTACCTCGTTAGCAGATAGGCAGATCATTTTGCAGTATTGTCATGGTGAGTTCTCCATGACAGTATCTGAGACGTAGGTACAAAGGTGTGCCCTTCTGCCAAGGTGGCAGTGCTTCCAGACAAAAGCACTATCGGGTCTATAGGTGTCCTGTAGACGTCTGGGATGAGAGGGAGCACAATATGTTTGGATTTGTACAGAAAAATTTTGGTTAAGCCTCATTCTAGGCATTTTCTGTGTTTGTCTTGAGCCCTGATGTAGAAGTCTATGATTTGTGAATAGAGATCAGCTGTTATAAGGTGGAGGATTTTTTTCTGGTAACATTAAAAATATTTTACCACCATCTTCCTCTTTGATACTTCACCTGACTAATTAAATCAAGTCAACTTTACAGCTTCTGGAAACATTTAGAAGGATATAATTTGCTTCTCTCCTTGTTTGTTTTGGTTTCAATTCTGGGACTTGCTATTTAAAAAGAAAACTAACCATTATTTTAGTGATGAAGAAGTTTATGAATGATCATACATTTTTTATCCTGCATTTTTAATAGTTTTGTTTGCTATGAGCATGGTTCATTATTTATTAAAAAAAAATAAAAGGCAAAGCAAGTTCTTGTTTTTTTTCTTTAGGCTTTAGGTAGATATCCTTCTGCTCTGTTCCTTATTAATAGTTTGATGCTGTTAAATTTCTCTAATTGATGCAAATGAAAGAGCATAATATAGTATTGGTAGCATCGAGGTGATAGAGAGGGAATTAAAGATTGTTAGCATACAGCAAATCACTGGAACTGAAGATACTTTGCAGTAATTTCCCTGATTGTCCATTTGGGAAAGAATTGTATCTGTTTGTTTACCTAGCTTGCTTTTAGCTCAAACCTCTTAGGATTTAGTGGATATTGAAAACAGCAATGTGTGGAGGCCAGATATATGCTAGAAGGATAAGAATGCCTGCATTTTGCCGTGGGAAGTGGAATTATATCTCTATCCTATGCATAACAAGCTATTTATCATGTTTAGAAAACAGCAGGAGGTAACAAACTCGAAACCTTTACAGATAAAAGGTCATTTATATCTCCCAAAACATTTTTTTTGTAAAGAATGATTTTCAGCGTTATGATATGTGTTGCAGTTCGCTGTGAAACGCTTCAGTCATTTTGTAGTGTATCTTGTTGGACTTATATCTAGGGCATCTTGAGATGCCAGATGAAATGATATAGATCTGAAATAAATTTCTCTGTTTCTTTTATGCCCATTTAAGATGGTGTGATGCCTGTCACAGAAGTGGTAGCCCATTCACAGAAACAGACTCAGCCTGACTGAGGTTCAAATGATTTTAAAGGTTAATATATAGATCAATTATGTGGAGTGTAAGGACAGAGGAGAGGATGGAGTCTTCTGGTCAGCCAGGAAGGAGACTTCAGGAAACAGTTCTGATCCCAAGTGAAGGGATCTTATTGCAAAATACCTGTGAGAAACTCTGAAACAAGCTATGTCTTTCAGGCAAACAACATCTAACATGGAAACCTACTGTGGGGACCTTATACAAAAGATCATGCAATGGTTGATGATGAAAGGGATCTCTGGAGATCATCTAGTTCAGCACAGTGCTCAGGCAGAGTTACTTAGGGCATGTTTCTGGAGTTTCTTAGGGCGTCTGTGTCCAGATGGCTTTTGAACATCTCTAAGAATGTAGACTACATAATCTCACTAAGTAACCTACAGTTCCAGTGCTCTGTTAGTATCATAATTAAGCAAATGTTAGTTCATGTTCAGAGGGAACTGTCTGTGTCTCAGATTTTATGCGCATTGCCTATCGTCTGCTCATCGGACGCCACTGAAAACAGTCTGGCCCCATCCTTTCAAATATTTATACGCATTGATAAAATTCCTACTCAATCTTCTCTTCCTTAGGCTGAATAAGCCCAGTTGGTATCAACAACAAACTTGCTGAAGGTGCACTCTGTCCCTTTGTCCAGGTCACTGGCAAATTGAATACTGGACCCAAGAAAGACCCCCAGAGGGCCAGTGCTAGCTACAGACCTTAAACTAGACTTTGTACCACTGTATTTGAGCTTGGAGGAATTATCCTTCAGTATTAAACATCTCTCTTCGACTCCTTTCTAAGGTGCTATTGTGTGGGATTCTTCCAAGGATATCTCTGAAGAGGCCGAAATTTCCACTTCTGAAGTCCAATTTTGTGATCAGACCTTTTGCTCTGCAGCCTCCTCACAGGACCCTGAACTCTATCTCATGTTACACAGTCATTTAGATCCTCAAAGAAGATCCCAGATTAAGCTGCTTAACTTTAATAGAGCATTAATTAGTTAAATGCAAAGGTCTGAGAAATGGACTTTAATCTAATGATTTACATGGTGCCCATAGTTATGGGCTGCACAAACCAATACTACAATATCACCTAAAATAATGTTGCAAATATATTGAAAAAATAAAGGTAAGTAGTTTCATTTATGTGAGGAGTTACTGCAATTTTTTTAAGCTACCTACTAATGGTTTAGAAATTACATGAAGTAAATTAAATTTGAAGATTATATTAAGTAGAGGATGCCAAGACAAACACTGGGATAGAACTAATGGGAGTCTTGAGAGATCTAAAGTATGGTCAGGAAATAAATGAGATTCAGCACAGAAAAATGCAGTCTATAACATCTGTGGCATAATAAATTGACACACAAGTAGCAAAAAAAGCCCACCAAATCTCTAGCTCTTTAGTGGGGAATTTAGTTTTAGTTACTTTAGTTGCAAGGAGGTAGTAGTGAAGAGGAGGAAAAAACAGCATGTTGAAAAATGCCATTTTTTTCTTTCTTGTGATGAGGCAACCTTATTTTTTTTCTTGATTTCATCACTGACAAAACTCTAGTGTCTGCACATAGAAAATGAATATAGAGATGATGAGAATCTTGTTTTGAAAAAAAACACTGAAGGCATTAGTTTTGTTAAAGATAGTGCAAGGCCCAGTAAATATGAATAAATATTGAAGTGTTAGCATCTTATGTTTTTTCTGGAATCTATACAAGATGTTAAAATTATCTTCTGGTTTACCATTAAGAAAAGGTTCCTTTTTGTAGCTTTCATTAGTGCATGAAAAGATTTACAGAAGTAAGGTAGTTCTAAAACAACCTAGTGATAACTGAGGAGAAATGGATTTATTTGAAGAATTAGGAAATGTATGTTTCCTTTTGGCTATCTGGCTGTGTTTTTGCTAATACAGTCCAACATGCAGTTAGTCCTTATGGCTGCAGAGTGAAGCTATTTTGTTATCCACCAAAGCTCTTTTTTTTTTTTCTTCTCCTCCTCAGAACTGCTGCCTGTCTGGTCAGTACCCTGTACTGTTGTTTGGGGTGATTCCCTTCCAAAAGCGTTACTGCATTCAACTTTAGGGGGTATGTGGGCTTGTGCCTCCAACTTGATACAAGTTCTTGGTTTGATCCAAGTTCTGATGAATTGAGGCTTTAATTAAAATGTTATCATCTTAATGTCTTGCAAGATTGGTTTACAGTGTTTTTTAATTTAAAATGCAAGTAGTTTCCCCCTTTTGTTTTCTGCAGAAAATCTGAGTTTTTCTTTTATAATTTCATTTGCCAGTAACCTGAAATAGTTTCTATGAAATAATGTGGTTATTTATTATAGTGGTTGCAGCTAAGTGTCAGTAATAAGAGTGTATATATTGAGTTAGCTCAAAGGTCTTTCTAGCCCAATGACTGTGACCAGAAGTAAACATCTAAAAAAAAATGTTATAGAAAAGTGTATATGGTTATTTTCCCAGAATATTTTTTCATCCTTCAAGAACTTGTGACTGATTCCTTGAATGTGAATTGATGTCTCTGTACTTCAGAGCCCTTCGTGAGGTTTGTCCAATGGCTTTGGTTTGAATGGTTTGAATCTGTGTAAATTTTAACATTCATAATGTTAACCAATCAGGGATTATACTCTTCAGTTTGTGGTGAGATTTTGAAATATCTCTTTTCTACTCTAGGTTAGCTTTCTCTGCAAACTATGCTTTCTGTGAGATAAGCTGAGTCAGGTTGCCTATAGTGCATTGAATTCTTTCTTTGAGAAGATCCTTTGAGGGATCTTGCTTTTAAGGGCGATTCGAAGCCACCTGAAGCATATTTGTATTCCTAGATATTGTACTTTATAACTGCTATAGCTTATGTTCTAGTCATGTGTAATGGTTCTATGTGTTAATTAGTACTTTGTCTTTTTATTATTTTATTATCTGCTGCTGAAAAAAATCTTATGGCATCCTTTATTTAGATCCAATTAATCATAGTGTTGTTAGATTTTGTCCTAAGCTTAACTAGATTCATCTTGATGTCCTTGATGTCCTTTATGTCTTTATGTCCTTTTCGTCCCAGTTACAAACATTAATTTCTTCCTTGAAACTCAAGAAATGCTTTTTTGAATGACTTGAAGGCGTCCCAGTTCTCTTCAAATAAAAGCTAAAAATAAGGAAATTTGGACCCTGTCCTTGGGATAGTGAATTTTTAATCTTTCTTGTATTCATGTCTCTTCATTAAGAGAGTGTAAAGGGTTGAGGGAAGCAACTTCTCCCTTTAGGCTTGGAGGACCTTGAAGGCTTATTTCTTGTTCTGCTAAACTTATTTGTTGCTTGTGACTAAGGGAAGGAAGAAAAACAGTCACTTATTCCTTAAAAAGGCTTATTTTCTGATCTATGTAAATTACGTTTTCAAATTTGATGGAGCATTTATTATCTTCCTTTTGTATAGCAGATTTCAAATAATTCTTTCCTACTTGTCATTACTTTAGAGGAGTAACAGTCAAGCTTTCTCAATGTGCGAGTGGCCTATAAGCAGCCTGAAGGGACTGAACTTGTTTTAGTAGTTATTACTGCAGTAGTACTTTCATTGTACTGGGGTCACAGATGAGGACATTTTAGGGATAAGGGCATACACATACAGGCAAATGATTTCCTAACAGCATGTTATGCATATGGATGTGGTTCTAGCCCTGCAGTTTCATTAGATAAATGCAGAACTACTTATTTGTAGATCACAAAGGTGATTTGGTCATGACTTGTACCTGTATGTGTTACCTGCTGGTTACCAGCAAAATTTCATTTGTGTTATTCTGACTTCATCTACAAGCCCCCATCACAAAGGAGCAAATCAGATTCCTGTACTCTCCCTTGTTAAGTGGGGGGAAAAAAAAGTTCAAACCACTTTGTGCTGATGGGAGCAGTGTAGTTTGTGCTTCTTAACATCTAACAACCTCTTGTTGAAGTTCCTCTTTTGCTTCTCTCTTAAAAAACTTATCACTAAAGTATTGCTGTGCATCTAAAACATAGGATTTCACCTTTGCTACTTCCTGTAATAAGCCAAGAAGAGTGTCCTGCTATGTGATATTACTTTTGTAAGTTGATTGCTTCACAGCTGAGTTGCTGAATATGGTAACTTTATGCTTTCCTTTTAGTATCACATTTTCAGAGGGGATTGCAGTACCAGAGGCATCTAAATATTGAACTTTGATTTTTATATGTTTCTACTCTTTTTAAAAGTGTATTTTGTACTCCAGTAACCTCATTCTTTCCATCTAGCCTTATCTTGGCCTGACAACTATAGAAATGATGTCTCAAGAATGAAGAAAAATGAAAAGCTAGTTGTATTTTGAAAAAATGGCCCAACCAGCAGCAAAATAAGTTACTCTCTTTTGACATAAATGTGTCAAAAATTGAAAAGTATTTGACTTCTGCCAAAGTTAGATTGGTATGAAGAACTTTATATTAACTCACTCTTTCTGAAAGAAGTTCAAGTGAATTTCTCTTTTGGATTCTTCTAAGGAGAGCTTGCTTTCTAGGTCTTATATTAGTGAGTTATCTGAGACTATATTTACAATTGTGTTCAATCTTTAATTTGTATTTTTTTTTTCTGCTAAACCGGAGATAATATTTCCCTGTTTGAGCATTTCTGTTTTCCATTTCTTTCCTGGGAAAATTTTCTTAAGAAGGAAAAAAAAATCTTGTCAAAGTTTGACTAATTTGATTTAATGTGAAAAATTTCCTTTCTACTCTGTGGAATCAAAAATTGAAAAGATGAAAAGGTTCATTAGCACTTCCAAATTCAACTAATGAATCTTTTGGAAGATTATGATCTATGGTTTGTCAACTATTTATTTCCCCTGCAGCATCTGAGTGAAAGAATTGTGGATCTTATACAGGAACATTTACTTAGATGAATATCTCATTGTCTAAAATTTTTCAACAGCATTTCTTTTATATTCCTTTACACTGCTTCTCTTTATAGCTCTATGATTATAAAGCATGTAAAATAGACTCATCATATGTCAAGTTATATTTTGGTTATATGAATTAATTTAAATAGGTTTGGTCATATAATCTCTTAACATATGTCTTCAGTGCATGGTTTACAGTGCATGGTCTTCATAAATATATACTAAAGAGTTTTAAACTAATTCAGATGGAGAAAACCCGCTAATATTTCTAAGATATTTCAAGACTGAAGTCTCCTGATTACTTTAAGAAAATCTAAGTTGCATCAGGGTCCAGAAAGGTAGTTCTAATATTTCTGTTGCTTTGCTTCCCCTAATGCTGATGTTTCTGAGGTTGAAGAGTGAGTTAGGTCAAGGAATATAAGATGTAGTTTGACAAAAAAGATAAAAAGATGTTGGTTTTTCTTCAGCTGCATTCTTTTTCCTGAGTTATCACTGCATAAAGCAGAGGGAGATAGAGAAGGAAAAATGGGGGAAATATAACAGCATGATTTTCCCAATTGTCTTGAGTCACTTAAAATGAACCTGAAAGTGCAGCATTAACCTTTAGTAGTTTTTTAAGCATACACTTCCCTATGTTGATATTACCTTTTTAGTAAATTATATGGAATGAGGTTTTAATAGAGACTGTGCTTTCCTTTTCCTCTCCTTGTTTTTCTACGATAATAAAACTGTATTTTCATAGTTTTGGCAGAGAGATTATTGGAGAGTGATTGGGGATAGAGATTACGGTGAAGCAGCCTCCCATCGAAAATTAATTAGTGAATTTGGGGAATGAGTAATTAGGTTAACATTAGCTAGCAGTAGTGAATTTGATTCCATAAAATGTGAGTGCTGGGATAATCTCTCCTAAGGTAACAAAATATTCTGCAGAGAAGCTGCACAATTAAGAATATTTTGATGTTTTGTGTTTTGTTTCCAGTTTCAAAGATTGTTCTTTTTTAACAGCAATTAGGAACAATTTCTGTGATGTCCTTTGTATTTCCATCCTGCCTTAAATATAAGCTAACAATAATATTCAAAATACTCAACAAAATCCTACCAAATATTTCAAAACTCAAAGACCATTTTGCAGAAAACATGATCTTTTTTGGAGATATCTGGCTTTTTATGAAAGACAGCCTAAGCAGTCAGGACAGGCAGTCACTGATAGAGAGGCCCTGGCAATATCTGCAAGCAGTTGGCAACTTGCAACCTGTTGATACAACTCCTTGGCATATTTTATGGCATTAATATATTCGAGTCACCCTTCTTATTCCATATGCCACTTCAGAATTTTTTTAAAAATAATAGTTTACTATTAATAATATTTGCACAAATAATACTATTATTTGCAATAATAATGCAAAAATTTGTCCTTGTTAAATATTCAGAAAGCCTTTTGAGAAACTTTCCACTGTAGCTGGATCAGGTAACACCAACAGAGTGCAGAAGAGCTATCAAAAGGCATTATAAATTGCGGTCTAACCCGTCTGCTCCAGCAGGGACACCCAGAGCACGGGGCACAGGGCGGCATCCAGGCAGGTTTGGAAGATCTCCAGAGAAGGAGAATCCACAACCTCCATGGGCAGCCTGTGCCAGGACTCAGTCACGATCTTGCTAAGAATTCTCACTAACATTTTTGGAATGACACAGAAAGTGGATTTTGACAGTTCCTCCTTCACAACTGCTATCAAGCTGACCACTTGAACTTCTGGCTTCCTGTGTGACCAAAAAGGTCAAGATAAACATGCGGGAAACCTTACTCAATGTATTTTAATAACTGGAGTTAATTAGCACCTCCCAGTGCAGCTGATACAAATACATAGACATGCAAATACCTTGTGTTATTCTAATTTTAATAAAATTTTTTATGAGTGATAAGTCATTGAATTTCTGTTATTAATTAGTTGAGGAGCATCTGTGGTGAACTGTTGTGGATATATTAGGCAAAGAGAAGAAAATGTGCAAAGGTGGACATTCATGGGAGAAATCTAGGTGGATAAACAATAGACAGCATTAAGGATACATCCTCTGTCGTTGACGTTTTAAAGATTTGATGAAACAGTACCTCAGGATGTCTTCCCTGTGTTTTGCTTTGAAGCAGATGGTAAGGTGTGCTTTGAGTCCAAAGCTGTCCTGCAGAATTCCACACAACCAGCATTTGTGCTGTTTTCTATAACCTGCGGATGCAAAGCACAAGGGTGGAATGGGGACTTCAGTCAGGCACAAGTCTAAGAATGAGACTTGTATTCCTGCACTGTGAAATTTGTTTTCAAACAATTGTCTTATCCCTAGAGGAAAAGAAGAAAGGAGAGAAACCTTGTGTTGCAAACAATGTGCTCCCACAGTATGAGCAAAATGATCGTGAATTTAAGAAACATTACCTCAACTTGCCACTTGATAGAGTGGCTTTTATTTTTATTGTTAAGGAAGTGACACTGCCCTTGATCCTGAAAAGACTCAAGTGCTGAAAGAATTGACTTCACAAAACATAATTTCAGTGTTATGTAAATGTGTTATTTCATATTGTTTCTAATTCTTTTCAGAAATCATTTTATTTAACAGTGAGGTTTTGAGTTGCAAAGAAACCACATTCATATGTCTACACTTTTTTTTTTTAATACTCTTGAAAGCAGCTTCCTGTGTATTTCTGGCTGATTCTCATCTGAAAAGGTTAAATATTCAGAGGAAAAAAAAATGTAGAAAATGTGGCCATAAGTTTTGCCACAGATTGTTTTTTATTGAGAAATAATCCTTCTGTTTTTCCTCCATATATATCAGGGCTTACTTCTAATCTTGGAATCCAAAGCCTCTAAAATTGCTTTAGATTTATTTTTTAATTTTCTTTTGCAGATTGGCATGGCTTTCCAATATCCGACTCAATATTACTTAAACTGTAGTTTTAACATTAAACATCTGAGAAAGATGAGTTGAGATGTTCTGAGTAATATTTATTTCTAAAAGCTGTTAGGGTCATTATTTCCATTCTCCAAATTGATTCTTTTGTCTTTATTTGTGGATTTTGTTGCTACTGCTGAACATGGAAGAGGGTGCAAGGAAAAGCTACACTGGATAAAAAGATAAATAACTGAAATTTCTCTAGTGTGTATTTGGGTACTTTGTTCTTCTGGGAATGACCTGTATTTCCAGAGAACCTGGAAATACAGGTTCTCTGCAGAACTGTAAAGGACACAATAACAGGGGATCCCTCAATGAAATCCAAGCTGTGATTATTAACACTCTAATGGCAGTGGGCTACATGCTTACTGTTTGCTCAGACTCTGCAAACACCCCTTTAATCCTCTGTATTTCCTTTTTCTACCCTGTTCCATCTCAGTCAGTTGAAAACAATATCTTTCTGCTACTCTTCTAGAATGTGCACTGCCAGCCTTTTTATGAAAAGAAGAAAAGGCTTCTTTTGTTGTGTTTTTTTTTCTCTCTTCTGTGAAATGCATAGGCATCCCTAATTACCGAGTAGCAACCAGAACTGGAATTTATATCACATTCTTTCACAGTTTGTAAATTTAGTACTATCCCCATTCGTTATCCTGTGTATGGTCTGAAGGCGCTTTGTGATCGAGTAATACCAGCAGCGTATTGCCCACTCAACTTAGTTAGAAGTTAGATAGAAGAAGCTACACTACTGTGTAATTTTGGTATCTTTTCCCTAAGTATTTCCAATCATGAGTTAATCTATTCCCCCATTGTTATGCATTGAGAATATTCCTTTATCTTTTTCTCTTTTTTTATTTATATTACTGAGTTTAGTGAGAGAGTCCCACCATAAAACTCTTGTCCATAGAACTGGCTAACTTCCTGAGAACATTAAATTCAAACACTAAATAGTCTATTTAGAAAAAAAAAATAAAAAGCAAAAGCACACTTCTTAATCTTCAGCTCTGCTTTACCTTAGTACATTTTGTGAAACAGCCTCAGAGGTTTCTTAGCCTTTTCAGTAAGCTGCTAAGTAGTCTCAGGCTTTTCTTGATTTCTAGAACTACTTGCCAAGAGTAGACTGTCAAAAAAGAAAAAAAAAAAAGTGTTTATTTCTCTTGAGGTCCAAGTTTTCTGTCTCCTTTTCCCACAGAAATGAAAGAACAGGCAACAACAGATGAGCAAAGACATGAAAAATAAATACTATTATATCTTTTCCTTTTTTTGTTGTTGTTATAAAGTTAGGAAGGAATTTAACATCAAATGTTGCACTTACTGGATGTCATTTAGTAATCTTTGAGAAACAAAGATTTTAAATCATTTAGCTTCTTTTAAGGAATGTCTCCTCCATTTTCTCTGTGTTCTTGCTAGCTTCATGTTAGTGTCTTAAAAGTTTTTATAACTGTATAGGCTTCAAGACTAGAGCAGATTATAAAGATCAGTCACTTAATATCATGATATATATAATTTGCCTTCTCTGAAACAAAGAAGAAATGACAAAGTTTCTAGCAAAAATGGTGCCATCCAATGTCTGTTTTCTAACATCTGTTTGTGAAGAATTTCACTGCTTAAAGTGAAAAATTAAAAATATTTCATACACTTGATTTTTTTCCCCCTCTGGGAACTCAAGACCTCAGCATAGTGAGGTGTAAAGCACTCTTAATTTCTGTAATGAAAATCAAGCCGATTTAACAGATGTTGTGCAACAGTAACAGTTTCTATAATTTCTTGTCTATAATTTCTCTGTCATATGCCAGAGGGAGCTAAAGATACTTACCTTGAGAATGGGATCAGAAGGTGGATCCAGATATCTGAAATGAATCCAAAAGTCTAGTGAACCTGCATATACAGTTTTTGTTTTATAAAAGATGTGAGTGCCAATGATGAGAAAAATCACTTATTGGCATTGTCTGCAGACATCTTGCATCTCATGCATCTTTTTTTTTTTTTTCATGTCTTCTTAGAAGACTGCTACCTAAGATTTGGTAAATAGCCTCTATTTACCCCTCTGATTCTTCATAATAACCCTTTTGGCCTCGCTTGCTGTATCTCAGCACCTATGATCGAACCTATTTGCTCAGTCCAGCGCTGTTCTCTGTCCCCTCTAATCATTCTGCTTTAAAACTCTGTGTGTGCTTAATGATTTATTGTTATATGTGTTCTTGTGCTGTGAGGAAAATGAAGGTGAAGCTGGGAACTTGCAGTCATTGGAGGTTGTCCAATATAGTCCTCAGAAGAGACCAAAACCTTACAGCATGGATTTTTCTCACGTGGTCAAATATAGTTTCACTGTTGTGCTGTTTGGGGGTAAAAAAGAGACTAAATCTGCACAAGTGCATCTTGTAACTTTCAATCCTGGTGGGGTTCTTTTTGTCTTTAAGATCACTAAATTAATAACCGTACTATTCAGCTTTTGAATGTTTGCCTGTCTGCAAAAGGCAATTTTCTGTACCAGCAATAACTAGATACCTGCTAATATGCTTTGTGTATTTATGTATTATTAGCATTTAATTATAGAGAGACAATATTATCTCAACTGACAAGCAGGAAGAAATCTCCATACCTATTGTATTCTATTAGTTTTCCTAATCTTTTAAAGCCATTTGTTCTGAAGTCTTCTAGGTAAAAATGCCACAAAATGCATCCTTCCCAACCTCATATTTGTAGTGTTGTAGTTTTTCTTTTGAAACCTTGAACACAGCTCACTTGTCTGCTCTATATCCTGATTATGCTGTGAGAGGCTCCAGTTTCTTTGGTCAAGCACAGGGGTTTGTATGCCAGTGGAGTGAGTATGAATTTGCTGCTGTTTCCCAGGCACCTTGCAGTGACATCTTTGGAGAAATGTTATAGAAGAAGTTATCTTTTGCATTTTCAAGTACTTCTTCAGTTGGAAAGATAGTAACTGTCAGTACTTGTAAAACTAGATCAAAACCAGTCAGAAACCTTTCAAAATACTTCAGGAGCAAAGGAAAAGGTGTTGAGGGTTTTTTTCAAGTGAGGGAAAGCAGAGGGAGTTCTAGACTTTGTTAATGTACATTTTTGGCTTTGCCACTGACTAGACTGTGATGATCAGGAAATATCTTATTCACACCTCTATTTCTGACTATATTTTGATATCTGTATGGCAGCAAATGCTACGCCAATGCATTGGTGGCAGAATTGGCTCAGTATTGTCAAAGCAAAGGAGGCTGTTTGGGACTTGCTTATCAAAAGAATTCTGATATAGAGATATTAAACTGTGAATGTAAAGCATTCTTAGTAGGTTTCACACTGCAAGAAAACATAATCATACAAATGTTGTCCAAATTGCTTTGATTTCTTGGTAGAGTTTATACACCTTGGTAGAGTTTATACACCATGCTCTATTGGGATGCCAATCTCAAAGTCTTGAAAGAAAGTGTTTCTGCCATGGTTGTTCCTTTCAACTTCATTGCACTTTGTTTCTGGACATACACTGTTGCCAGTTTCAACTTCCAAATGGATCTTTGCTCCAAGTCTGCCAACTGGCCAATCTTTTTCAAATTTGCTACACAGGTGTTTTCAGACCTTAAAGAAGCAATAAGTGCTTACATTAATCACAATCCCTTATGTATGGAAACCTTCACATTACTCATTTATTTGTCCTCTAATTCATGCCCTTTAGCCATCTGTAAACACAACTTACTGATGAGATGTCCTGCATATCTCTCAATCTCTTTTTCAGTGTCACATATCCAGAATTTTGTGATCAAAAGTAGTCAAATGAATTGGAGATTTTTTTGGGATAGAGCTACTCTGGGGGAAAAAAAGTGTTAATTTTAGAAATATCTTTAATCTTGTAAAATGCTTTCATGTGGATTTTATATTGTGTTCTTTATGCTCAAGACTCTTTATGAACGAATTTTATCAGAAAATTGTTTCTTCATAAAGTATACTGCGTGAATATGGTTTTACTATGAAGTTTATGAAAGCCCCATTAGCTGCTATCGATGTAGCATGTCTTTTATGATTCATAGCAAAAAGACAAAGTTATTAAGCATGAAAACTTTAGTATTGTCTTTGCTGAAACTAAAATTTATTTTTATAGAAATGTCTCAACGTTACCTCTAAAGCATGTTGTTAATTTAAGTGCTGAGTTTATGTATAAGTTCCCATTGCCCCCTTCTCCTGCCTTAACTAAATTCTGTGAGGGAGATGTATAACGAGGCTTGTTTTATTAAATATGAATTGCAGTTATTTAGGATATAGTCATTTTTAAATCTATATCACAAATATGGATAGTTGGAATGCAAACCTATATACACAGGCAAGACGTTATCCATCTGAAAGAAACTTTTATTATAAACAGATTTATAATTATCAAGGTTTACAAACTGTTCACCACATTTTCTTCTTTTTTTTTTTAATTCTCAAACAAGTTTATCCTAACAGAAGACATGTATTTTGAGAGGGATATAGATCATTTGGTATTGTGACTTCTCTAATTAATAGTGGTTTAAGTAACTAAACATAGTAGCCAAGAAAAAGACTTACTTTCCCCAAGAATCACATTTGTCCATAGTACTGTCAATAAATCATTTGTGGATCAATTTTTTTTTTCTATGTTCATTATGCTGTGATTATTTTAAGAGATGCTTCACAAGAAAAGGAGATGATAAAAGACGTATGAGGCAGTAGATACCACCTCACTTTAAGGAGTTTTCAAGCTGATCTCCTTTGACTAAATGGCAAGCATTTTAATATTTTGGAGGGATTTTTCATACAAAATATAGAGATACATGATTTTTTTTGAAGTTAATGAATTAACTGATATTTAGTAGCAGACATTCTGTGTTTGAGGTATTTAAACTTTTTATTAAATGTTTTTTCAATTCCAGATGTAGAAAATTTAATTGACAGTTTAAAACATTCTCTTCTTACTAGAAGATATCCAGTGCTAAACCAATGATTGCATGCTGGGACAGATTTTCTGTTTTACTTTGCAGTTTAATTTTTAAGTACTGTAGTAAACATTTTGGTTTTGTATGCCAGGATAGCAGATGAGGTAACAAGCATAAGAAATTCAGATCCTAATTCATTCTCTGAGGTTACTCAAATGATGATAAACAATCATCTACCTTCTTGTCTTGCAATGACATTGAAGTTTAGGGTCAAGATGTGCTGATATTACACTTTCTAGGGAACTTTGAGAACTGGAAGTCATGAGCAATTAATGACTTTGGGAAGATGGAAGAATCTGCAGATATTGCTGGAAATTCTTCCAACAGAAGCTCGTAATAGGATATTTAGACTGACATGTAATATATCATTTCAGTAAAAGAACGATCTTACCCAGCTGTCTGAGGAAGCCGTTAAGAAGTTCTGAAGAGAAACTTACTGATAAGATGAAAGTAAAACTACTCATCTGTGATGTGAAGACCTACATAATTTTCAATCCCAAAAGAATTCGAGGCCTGAATATGTCTAGTCTTAATTTCATTCCTAGTGTTCCTAGAGTTGTGCGCAAGCTTCCAGATGAATTCTTCAAAGTGAAATTGTGACCACAGAGCACATCTTTTGGTGAGAGACTGTCCTGAAAAAGGTAATTGTTGTCATGAGATAGAGATATTCTATTTTAAATTACATGCATTCCAAGTATAGTATCTTGCTCTGTAGGAAACTCATGCTATTGATGAAAGACAAGATTTTCCTCTTGAAAAAAAGACTGCATTGGCTTTCCTCTTACATGGTTTGGAAAAAGCAAGATGTGTCAGTATGGGTACTATCACAGTGTCCAC
This sequence comes from Nothura maculosa, assembly GCA_032353885.1. Lineage (NCBI taxonomy): Eukaryota > Metazoa > Chordata > Aves > Tinamiformes > Tinamidae > Nothura > Nothura maculosa. The sequence goes on from JAUBOD010000179.1 coordinate 831,502, forward strand.
TGACCTTGCTTATTGATTGCTTGTTCAGTCAGCAAAGTGTTTGCTGTATGAATATTCAACAGAATTTTCCAACTGTGCAGCAAAAGTTCAAGGTGCATAGTTTTGCAAAACAGTAAGTAAAATAAGATTATTTGGAAATGACTTCTTTGCTTTATAGTTCCTATTAAAATGATTAAGTATCTCTAACTCCAAAGGCTTATTCAGGCTCTTGGAAATTTACTGCTTGATTTTTTTCTTTCTTCCTGGCTTCTCCCCCACCAATCCTCAGTAGGAGAAAGCAGAGGAGAGAGGAGAAGTTAAAAGAAGACAACCAGCAGAAAGAAAAAGTGTCTACCCTCAAACATTCACTCAGTTGTTTCCTAAGCACATTTAGAAAGTGGATATTGTCAGTGCTTAGATCAAAATATTCACCATTTTTGAAAGGGGCTCTCTAATGTGTCTCTGTGAGTCCAGGAATTCATGAGCTCATGGATAGCAATGACCTCTATTTTTACTTTTGCTTGTGCTTCGGATCTAACTGTGGGTTTTCAACTTAGCAAGGCAGCATATGCTTAAGTTCAGTTGCGGGAAATAGTGTCATAGTCTGGAGCTCCTACTGAACAGTGTCTGGATCTGAGATCAGTGTGAATTGTAGGGTAAATTTACAGCTAGTGAAATACTATGCAGAGTCTACTAGCTGCAACAATTTACTGGTAAACTGAAGAACTGAACTGCTTCTTCAGTGTTGTTCTGAGAAGAGGGTGGGAAATAGAAGTTCCTATTACTTTAATACAGGAGCAGGTAAGTTTGGATGGATATAGCCCATTGCAAGGTCAATGAATCTTGAGGGAAAAGCACTTTGAGTTCCACCAAGAATAGATAATGTTTATTCTGCTTCATATCCCATGAAAAGCTCTAGGACTTGTGAGGGAAAAACATACTCTATTCAGAACTAAACTAAAATACTTAAAACATTTCCTTCCCAATTATGAAGCCTGAATAACTGACCCTAGCAAAACAATTGTTTTTCTCAATTATTTCCAAAAGTTTTGTTTTAATTAGCACAATACAAAAATGGAAATGCCTGAAAATGTTACTTTTAATTTACCTTGTAGCTTCAAGGGAATTAGTTTTATTTTTATTTTCATCTTCCTTTTTGTTCTCCTAGCCCAGTTCTGAAAAGTGTTTCATTGTCTTGTGAAATGGAGAGTACTGAGAATTAACAGTTCAATGGAAAACCGATACTGAAGAAAGGAAACAATTGCTAACTGCATACCTAAATTGTCTTTGGTTGTTTCTCTGATGCCTGATTGTCTTTTTTATTTAGGCTTCAAATAGTTTAGGAAATTGGCTGTTTTCCATGCAGAAACCAAGCATCTAGCAACTTTGTTTTTTTCTGATGTGTTGTGCCTTGAAAGAAAGAGTATGAGTTTCAGAAAATTAGGTCCATTTAAGACATTTCAAGTTTTAAAAGAAACAGCTGAGACACTAAAAATTTCTACTTGAATGTGTAAGCATCAGTATTCATAGGGATGACATAGGGATAGTTTTGGGTATCTTTAGGGAACTGTAGGATAGCAAACTGCCTCAAGGAGCAAAAGAATTCTTCTAGCAGTCAGGCTTGCAGGTTCACGGGCATTATAGAATAGTTAAGGTTGGAAGGGACCTTTAGAGGTCATCTAGTACAACCTCCCTGCACACGCAGGGTCACCTAGAGCATGTGGCACAGGGTTGCGTCCAAGCAGGTTTTAAAGATCTTCAGAGAAGGAGATTCTACAACCTCTCTGACCAGCCTGTTCTGGGGCTCTGTGACTCTCACTCTTAAGAAATTGTTCCTTTAGTTCCTGTGGAACTCTTGGTGCTTCAGTTTGTGGCCATTTTCTCTAATCTTATTGGTGGTCACCACTGAAAAGAGGCCAGCCCCATGCTCCTCGCTACCTACCTTTAGGTATTTATAGACACTGATCAGATCCACCTCTTAACCTTCTCTTCTTCAGGCAAACCTAACTAAGGAACCTATCTGAGTGATATGAGGCAGTAATTATATTAACAACATTAAAGATTGACCACATTTTGAATGAAATGTTTGAAAATAATGAAAGAACCATTCTTGAGTAGAACTGAAATCAATTGGGCTTTGGATTTAAAAATAATTTTTGACCTACTGTGGAATGAGATCTAATTTTGCAGATATGGCACACCATTAGAAGGGCATCTGAGATTTTTTCAAATTCTGGGATCAGTCCCACTGAATTCAAGAAATCATCATTTGTAAAGTAGAAGAATTTATTAGAGATAAGAAATTCTACACATGTAACAGATACAGGACAATGCTAAGCAGCATCAAACTACTAAAGCTAAAAGTATAGCTAAGCTATAAATAGAACTAAAGAGGAATATACATATCAGTGTATACATAAACATACCAGGTTAAATCACAGATGCACGGCCTAATGACTGTTGTCCTTTCATTGTCCTTATGGGCTGCTCCTCCAGTAACAGTTTTCCTGGCTTGTTTACACCATGCTTGAGCTGCTGCAAGATGATTCGTGTCCTCTCTGGCAGCTGGCATCAGGTGCATCCCTGCTGATAGATGGTTTGTCAGGTCCACAAGCTGGCTGACGGTGAGTCTAAATCCATGCAGAGATATGTGGCTTGCTTTATTTTGTCCTTTCTGAAGTTCATTATCTAATTGAGCAATGCCATAGCACAGTTACATAATAGAACCTCTGGCCTCTCCTGACAACAGATAGCACTATTCGCGTTCAACTCGTCTTCTAGGTCTAAATCTTTTAGTACTGCCAAATGCATGTCTTAGTGGGCACTTTCCAAATTCAGTCTAGGAGTATTTACCTTGTCTGATATTAGCTGCTACTGCCAAAGTCTAAGGTGGACTCCAGAGGGCAGCTTAATTTCTTTTCTGCATCTTTGACAGACCCACCCTTTAAAATGCTTAAAATAAAGTAGGTAAAGCTTACTGGATCAAATGTGAGAAGCTTAGAAAAAAGTTAAAGTTTTGCACTGTTGTTAATCTGCTAGAAAGTTGTAGAACAAGAATTAGTGGAAAAAAGAGAAAACTATAAATAATTATATGTGCAAAACCTGCAACAAATGTCCTAATTTCAAGATAGTCCCCAACCTGACCTTCTGTCCAGTCCTGTGTGCATTTTCACAATGTCTTTTTGTCTCAGCCTTTTTGCATTTGTGCCTCATAAGGGCACATTTCTCATGCTCTCTAAATCAAGTTGATTATCTCATATCCAGACTTGGATTTCCATTTTATGATCTCTTGCTTGATGAATTGAAAGTATCCTATTTTACTTGATAGTTCTTTAAAGTGAAAATCAGTAAATGTTATTTGCATTATTGCTGAACTGTGTATATTACCTATTCTTGAGATAATTTTTGTTATTTTTGTTATTTAAAAAGAAATGTGTGTATAAGTGTTAATTTATGATGATTCTGAGTTTTTTTTTCCTATTAGCATGTGCACTTTGCAAAGACAGTATTCACTCAAATTTAAAAGAGCTTTAGGAAGCTTGTAGAAATACTAATATTTTTCTCAACACTGCAATGCTGCATGCCTTTTTCTGCATTGAAGCTATGGCCTATTGGGGATTTTCTTATTGGAGGGTTAGTCATGAAAGACTTTGCTTTCAGTGGATTGTTTACCTAATTTTAGCTGAAAATAAAAGCCAGAGTTGAGAAATTGTTTTTCTGATGTTTGAATGATCTGACAATAGTCCAATTGTGCTTATTGTTTTATAGCTCTAGAGAAAGATCAATTTGGTCTGGATAAAGGTTTTAATGCTGAAATCCCTCCACTGTACTATAATCATTAGAAATTTTTTTTTCCTTGAAAGGTTCTGTGTATGTTATAGTTCTGTTATGTTTTCTGTATATCCAGGGAGCTATTTAGTAGTCGGTGCTGCTACAGTATTAATATGGAGTCTGGTAACTATATTTTGTGTGACAAATGCACAAATTAGTGGTGAAACTATACAGCAGTCAAAATTACATAATCTCATTTTAGACTTGATAAGGCAAGGGCTTTGGTGTAGTTATGCATCACTAAGATTAGTTCCAGCTGTTCAACTTTGACAGGTAATTCCTGAGCTTTTCACTGCTGCCATTGGAACCCTGGTGACCAAACTGAAAGCTAGTTTGGTGGTGTCTGAATCTGCTGCGGTCACATCTGGGAATGCAGTGAGGGAAGCTATATGCTAGTTTAACTGCTGCTGCTGAGCTACTATATCTCATGACGTAAGTATAACAAACTTCATAAAACAAATGTAGCTGGTGAGTTTCTATGTGTGCACACACTTCAATAGCCTTTTTTTTTCCTGAGGAAAATTAAGTGCAGTAGGTTTTCTTAAGATATAAAGTGGTATAGGTCATTCTGCATGCTGGAGAAGTAGGGAGAGGAAGGAGGAAGAGTAATGAGGACTAGAGCAGGCGATTTCTTGTGTGTGTCTGTCACTCTGCAGAAGGGAGCTGCTGAACACTGATTGACTGATGAGTACAGAGCACTGCAGTGTGCTAAGGTGGCCCATGGTCTGAGGTGGTGGTGGTAAGAGCTGTAGTTGGGGTGGCACATCAGGCCATTAGGCCAGCCTTCCCTTGTTGCTCCTGACCCAATTCAAGATCACAAAACTGAAAGCAAAGTTAGTTTATTTAGCTTTTGAGGCTTATGTGCCTCTATGTTACTGGTAAACTAGTCACAATGTGGCCCATAAATTGCTTAGTGCTTTGCACTTTTGGAGGAATGATTAAGAACACCATCTACTAATAAGTTATTTGTACTTCGCAGTCATAGATGCTGTAGTGCTTGACTTTGACTTGCCCTTTAGAAAGTTCACAGTCTGCCATGTGAATCATAGACAGTAGATGCTCCAAGGTCTGATCTCTCTGCTATTTACCAAAACTGAAAAGATATTAAACATAGGGAAGTAGCATTGATATATGTGATACTGCTCAGGTTAGGCCATGTCATTTAAATTTGCCTTCAAAGGTTACCTTTTTGTACATGACATTGTGAAGTCGAGGTATTATACAAATATGTTTTTAAGAACAAAGCCACATAAAACCATGAGTGCTCACGAGCCTCTGTTGCATAGTCTATCAAATATTTTTTGTCAAAATGATAAATATCAAATATTGATTTGTGTTGTGTTCATGGCACTCCTCTTGCATTTGTCAAGTTTAATGGATCTTGCCCATGATGTTTCATTTATCATGGAATCCACAGTCATTTTCAAGTGAAAAGGCATCTCTCATGATTGAATAGTAACTTTAACATTAGTCTGGATAAAATTTGCCTGCTTTTGATTGAAGTGAGGTGTTTCTATAATTATGGAAGTCTGATCCATCACTCTTCCCTTTTAAATGATGTGTCAATAGTAATCTCAAAGAAGAGTTTATTCAGCCTGTATGTAAGAAAATGTTTCATAAACACACTAGGAAGTGAATTTCCTCAGCCCAGACAGCCAGTTTTGGTGTGTGTAGCCACTTACCTCTAAGATACTGTCACAAGGTTGCTGTCACAAGGCTAACTTTTTAAAGAAAATCATATGAAGAGCTGGTAGTTTCATTCAATGGAAGTACTTTAGGAGGAAAAAGATGACTCTGGACACTACTTAGCACGCAGTTACAGCTTTCATTGTTAGACTTAATAAGAATAAAATGCTATTTCATGTACTGAAAAGTAAACAGCTCTGTTAGCTCAATACCTCTGTTAAGATTCCCTTTTTGAAAGCAAAGTCTGTTTTGTTGTCATTTACCAGTGTATTATTCTTAATGAAACCTAATTTCAAACTGAAAACCTTTAGAGTAATTATCTATTTTTTAAATTAGAATAATAACTATAAAGGCAGAATAGTATTTTTATGAGTAGATTTGTAATGAGTGATCTGATTCTTGTAATGAAATGTTACATAGTTTAGGAAGATGTGTTAGAAAATACAGATTTTCTTTTTTCTTCTTAGTATTTTTAAATGTCAGAAATGTTTGACATAATTTAATTTGGTAAAATTTTGAGATCCTTTTATCTGTAGTTGTTTTCTTAGAGCACTGCCAGTATTCCTACTACTTAGGAATATTCCTTGAGTAAAATATAGACTTATATAATTTCTCAGGAAATGTTTATTTTGAATTTGCATATGCTTTGATAACTCTAAATGATGAACATTAATGAAGCTGTGTTAATTTAATGAATTCTAATCATAAATGTTTAAAAGAATGTGAGGAACTTCTTGACATTCAGATGTGCTTCTTTTTGCTTGTTTTAGTCTTACTCTTCATATTCCAGCTAGACATAACTACAATGCACTTAAATTGTTTTAATTGGAGAGTTTAGCTAATAATGGAATGATTTTGTTTCCTTGTTTCATTATCTGATTTGGATCAAAGTAGGGAGTGTTTTTCCTTGTTTTAGTCTCCCTCTCTAGGGAGGTAAAAGTGTAATGTTAGAATCTGCCCAAGGAGACTCAGTTTCTGATATATTTTAATTCTGATAAAATGTTTTCTGATTTAAACCTATTCAAATCCTGGAGTGAAGGTGTGACGTTGGGTTGTTTTTATTATGGCAGATTGGATGGAACTAAAAGGGATACTTAATTTGGAGCCTTTACATGAAGAAAGTAATAGTGTTCAGTCTTCTCAAGTTTTCACCCAGGCACCTCTTAATGTACCCTTACACCTTGCTACTTCTTATTTGCTCTCTTGCAAAGGCACCTTTTTTATCCAAAATAGCACAAAATTAATCTCTGTATAAGAAGGTCTGTATCCTTGCATGCTTCCAGTTCAGGCTGCTGCAACAAGTACAGTTAATATTGCCCTAGAAACAACTTCAGTAATAATTTATTGAAGAGATATAAGAAAGTAATTGCAATAATAATCACCTGGTGTGAGACAGCTGAGATAAAGAGGTGCCTGCCAAAATAAGCATGATTTTGGTATCTAGATGTGGCTGTCGTTTAGTGATTCAGAATATGATAAATCTGGAGAAAGAAGAGAATAATATCTAGGTGCACCTCTACAGCACTTTTAAGTTTTACTTAAAGACAGAGGAAGCTTGTTCTACCTTTAAGGTATATTATGCTGTCATAGAAGGAGCTGAGATAGAATGTGATACAGGTACTCTATTCTTATGAAAATGATAACAGATGCAAAATATACATAATTTTAGCAAAGTAAAAATCTAAATGAATTGTCTATCCATAGGTACTTCGAGTGTTTTATTTTGCTGTTTTTAGGGAGACTGTTAGATGTCTTAAAATGGAAGCTTTCATTTACTGCCGAAAATATCCTAGTTACTTTTATAGAAAATAATTTCAGAGAGGAGCAAAGGTTGTTGTGAGAAAGGCTGGAAACTAAGTGCAATGAGGCGCCAAAGATGTCATTGCAGATGCTGCAGCTACTCAGAAGATACCCTCAGAAAAGCTCAATCTGGTGTGCGTTACCCTAAAAGGACATCTTTGCTGTTTTGATTGCTCCATGGCTGCAAATGCCCTTTGAAAACAGCCATGCTGCAGTGCGTGAACACTCAGAGCCATCAGCTGATTCTTTGTGGCAGGTAATAGGAAAGGAAATTTCCAGTAAAGCTTTTTCTATGAAAGAGTCTGTTTCAGGGACTTGCCCTGACTTGACAATAGCCATGACAATTGGGCGTCAGAGACGGGAGGGTTTTTGATACTCACCGACTAGTTCAGTGCTCTCTTACTTTCTGAAATACTGACAGTGGAATGATTTATGATGCACCATAAGTAAGAGTCAGTATTGCTACATTTCTCTTTTTTCTTCCCTTTTTGGCAAGAAATGTACATTGTTTAAATAAGTTGAGAGAAGCATACACTTCAGGAACAATTTAAGTCGTTCAATCAAGCATCCTCTTGGATTTTAGGATGCTTTTTGCACTGACACTTAACTGTAAGTGGATCCAGACTTGTCTTAACCTAGGTTCATTAACTAACATACTGCTAGGTCTGGCTTGTGTTTTGAACTAGTAATGGTGCTTTAATAGAGATGCTGTTTGAGGATAGCAATAAGAAGCAAGCCTTTCAGTGTCACCAGGAGGCACAGAGGCAACAGCAAGTTAGCAGAGCACAGGGGAATGAGAAGGATACAGAGAAATCGCCAGTGAGGGGAGGAAATAGGAATATGGGCAGAATGTGCAGTACGAAGACATGGAGGAAATCTTAGTAGTTCCACCTGTAAAGTCTTACTCATTTCTACTCTCTGAGGAAATCTTTTTATTCTTGCCTTGTTACATTCCAAATATTTACTCTAGTTTACCATAGACCCATAGCAGCTTGGTATAAGTTTATAACTACTCTTTCCCACGCTGTACCTGTCCTGTGCTATCAGCTTACTTGAATAAGCACAGAAGTTTAAATATACAAATAGCATATTTAATATATACTTCTATTTAATATACTATTTATATAATAAATTTAATACACTATTACTATACTATAATAATTTTAATATACTATAATAAATATATTAGAATATTTAAATAGTGTAAATATAGGCTATGAAGACAAAACAAACATTTATTACAAACCCCTCCTCTCCTGGACAATCTCAGATTCTTTCTAAAGATGGCTGTGTATGTAACTCTTTGTATAGCAGTTTACCCAACCAGTGGGATAAACTAGATGTCCTATGCCTATTGTAGAAGTTCAAAGAAAGAAAGCAAAAGATTGACAGAGAGTTTTTTTTTGGCCAGGCCACCATTCTTTATGGCAGCATCATGGTATCTCATAAACACATGCAGTACACTACAGTAATCTTACAGAAATTTCAGCCTAACTTGAAAACAATCTTTATGGTTTTCTATCTAGTGGGCTTCCCAGAGTATATGCTATTTCTGTTCATTTTTAATATATATTTCTACAGAATAAACTGCAGCTGCTTTTACCTCGTTTGCAGCTGGAAGCATCTGTCACATTTTTTTTTGGAATGTTTCTTTTCAGTACTTCTGTCTTGGAACTGAAGATACCCTAAAAAATAAAATCTCCCTGTTACAGTGTGAACATCAACGACTCCTTGCAAAAAGAATGATGTCCTTAACAAATATCAACAGCACTAATAAATGTTTAGAAGTGTATTTGTTTTCAGTGTCTCTTTTAATCCAAACCAGGAGTACTTCTAATAAGAGTCATGAATGTTGTTTGTGGCACACTGCCAGACTTGATGGAGGAGATTTGAAAGTTAATAGAAATATCAGAAAGGAAGGAAACTCTTGAGGAATGCCAAAAGATGCACATTCTGCTAAGAGATTCATCTTCTCTGAAGAGGGTGAAAGGTTCTTTGAAAACTTTCAGCTGGGTAATGAAGTAATAGAGGGCTTTATCCTTCTGAGATACCTATCTTAAGTGTAAGAGAGACCTAGAAACCATTCTCTGTTCAATTGCACTTTTTATCTGAGCAATTGTGGGAAGGAAGAGTTTAGGAACACAGACACTGATAAATGACTTTATATATATCCTAGCAACTTTTTCTTTTTTTTTTTTTTCCCAATGATTTGGAAAAAAAATCAAGCTTTATTTCTACAGATGTCTGCTATATTAGCACTTTCATAAAATGATATCAGAATCGTATTTAAAATATTTAATGTTTTAATTAATATTCGGTGTGTTTACAGGACATTCCTACTTCACTTAAATTCACTTTGATTCAACATAAAATGCAAAATGTTTAGCATGTTTGTATCTAATTTAGCTGATTTTTCTGGACAGTTTCTTTAAATATCTTCATTGACACTCTGGAAGAGGAAGGTGGATAACCTAAAACTTCCAGTTTTGCTCTCACTATATGATGGTTATACAGAGACTGAGGTTAATGCAGTGATTGAAGTTAACGTCAATAGTGCTGGATTTTGAACCTCAAATAAAGATGCATAAAGAAGATGGCAAAAATGATAGAGTTACACCCTTTAGGTATCAAAAAATTTGTATGCAAAAGGTAGTCTAAGCAAGCTTGGGTAGTCTATAGCAGTGCACAAATAGAAGGGCACTGCTGTGGAATGATTTATGCAATATATTTCAGATACTGTATTACCCCTAGAGACAATTCTTTCCACTGGGAGAGAGAACATGACCAATTAGCTTGGACTAGACAGATTGGTTGTTGCAGCCTAAGGATGTTTAATGTGCTTTTCTAGCATTGAGGCTTCTCTATTCCCAGAGAAAATAGTCTTTATTTACTATTATGCAAAGAAAGTATCAGAGATGATATGTGAGGTATTGCAAATGAGTGGAATTACAAATTTTGTGGAGAGAAAGAGACAGACTGGGAAGGAATGTTATATGATGGATAGAAAAGCACATGAGATAAGTGGTCTCCTAAGAGGTAAAATGTGGAGTTTTTTGTTGATTTATTTTTCTGTCCTGAACAGCAACTTGTTTATGAAAATGAAACAATGAATGAACACTGAAATGTGATAGTAACAGTTGATAAAGCCATGATGTTCTTGAAGGTCGGTTTTTTTACCATGATGCTTTTACTGATCGTGATACTTTGCTGATAACTGATGCTTTTACTTGGCCAGTGAATACATTGAAACAAATATAGCACAGGATAAGAATGATGATAACACTGGATAAATCAAAAGTGTCGCTACAAGTGTTTGTTCTAGTGGCTTCTTGGGGACTTTCAGTCATTCATAAAAACTGTTCTGCTGGATTGTGTAAAAATCCATGGTAAAAGCAATTCATCTATCAAAGGATGGTTTAAGTATATGACCAATGAAAGTGTAGGGAGGATCAAAATATATGAAAATCAAGGTCTTAAGGGAAAATGGGATGTGGTGGAACAGTTATTACTGTGAGTGATAGGTTATTGATATATAACCTACATTATTTTTATTGTGTATTGTATTTGGACTATCAAACAGGTTGAAAAGTAGCTAATCACTTAACTAGTATTTTAATAAGTTTGGTGTGCAGATAACTCTCTTTTTTTTTTGTCTTATTAGCATGCAATATACAAACTGACCTATTTGTATTTAATACATTGAATTAGTGGTATAAGTGCACTCAGACTGCTCCATTATGGCATGCAAAAAGCATGTCATAATCTCTGGGTGATCTACAATTTCCCCCTGTGTTTTGAGAATTTTATATCAGCAGCCAAATAATTGAGGTGACAAATTTGGCCTAACTTTATCACTCTGCCGTTTCCTACCATTTGATGGTATGGTCCTATGCTGAATGAGAAGGAAATTCAGCTATGAATTTGTGGTAGAGAAATGAGTTGCTTTCAGGAGAAGGAATAAGCAAAATGTGTTTCTTTTTGTTTGTGCCAGTGGGCAAAAATAAGCACTGCTGCTACTGCGATTGTGTCCCCAGAATGCTGGACAAGTTATAAAAAGCAGACCAAAAGAGGAAAGCAAACAAACAAGTACTGCATTGCAAAGCTTGCTGTAGATTTTCATTTAAAGCTTGTAAGGTATAAAACTTTTAACTGGTATCCAAGCCATTAAAGTCTGCTTCCTTTTATTAGAAAAGTCCAGTGTCTGATTGAAACATTGAAAATTTACTAACATTGTTTGATAAGGAGCCATTCTGCAGTGCACACAGCCCATTAAGCTCAGAAGTGCTCAGCAGCACAAGAGAGTGTTGTTGAACATCTCTGGAAGATGCTACCTAAGCAAACAGATGTATGAGTATTCTTATAAATCAGAAATTAAGGAGAAAAAAAGAAAGATATTTTTGTGTTGAGTGCCATCCAAAATAAGATTTAAGGGAGTGTGGACTGCATCTAAGCATTCAGAGAGACCAGATCTTTGAAGGTAAATTGGGAATGATGACTGCTGCCTCCATATATGCTATTTATTTATTTATTTACTTTTTTTTTTAAAAAAAAAACCCTGTCAGGGAGACCTAGGTTGGGTCTTGCTCTCTGCAATACTTGGTGAAATGAGGCAAAGTAGTTCAACGGAGGAAATTTTTAGCAGCATAATGGACTGCAGTGTCTGGTAAGGAAAAATTTCTCCTCTGCTCTGCTCCGAGGAAAAGCATCTGATATGGTAGAGACTTTGCTTAGCATAGAGGTGTTTTAGAGGATAAAACAAGCCACTCTAGCTACAAGAAATTAGATGATATTTAGGAAGTTTTCTCCCGGTAATGTTCTTCTATTCAGATGATAATCTGCTGAACTGCATTCCAGTCCAGCTTTAAGGCTGAAACTCAATTCTAGCTAGATAGATAATTCGATTTACTGCTGCAGAATTTCCTCACCCTCTGCCCCTTGCAGCCCTGGGGGGACGGGGATAGGGAGCATGGGAAACATGAAACCATTTTGACTGTACTAGGCTTTAGCCATGGGGTACCTTTAGAATAGCCACCCTTGTTATGAACCTGGCAACAGTGATTCACATCTTTAAATGCAGAAATTGAAGAAATGAAATATGTAGCCTCTGGGTTAGCATGGGAAAAGTATGGAGCTCTTAGGTGAGAAAAGGTTATGGTGGACAATCAGTTTTCAGAATTTAAGTCTGAGCAAAGGCTGACAATTGGGATGTTATTACCAGGGTTTATTTATTAGCAAAATTGAAAGACTGTAACTATACCTTGCAGGTGTATGTGTAAGAATACTGTAGTAATGCTCACTATGTCATCCTGTGGTTCTGGGGTTTATTTATTTTTTTTCTTCTTACTCAGGATGATCTGTCTGTGGTTTGACTTTATATGATTCTAAATTTGTCTTGTGCTATTTAAATTCACTTGGAAATTGGAGTGTTTTATTCTGTCAAGTCTCTTAATATACCACTTATTATAAGGTGGAATTTAATTGAGGCTCAAAAGGCAGTCTGCACTTGAGCCATGCTTTGAATGCAACAGAGTAGCAAAGGGCCTGGATGCTCCTTGTCTTCTGTGGACTAATTTTGCTAATTGGAAATGCCTGTGTTGTGGACATTGCAGATGCCTGACTCCAGGTTTACTTCAACATGGTTTACAAAAATATGCAACCCAGTGGCTAATGATTCAGAAACACTATTGCCTCTCAAAGTATAAATAGCCTGGGTTTTTATATATTTTATATAATTTCCCACAAATGTGTCTCCAGATCATTAATGACTGCTATTGATTTTGTGTGTCTTCTGGTTCAGGGATCTCAGCACTAGATTTTCATCATGCAACATGAGTATTCCATGCCATGAAATGGACTAGGTTATTTTTCATAGGTTGAAATCCAATTATAACAGTTTTATCATTAAAAGTTGATGACTGCCACAAATGTCAATCAGTTAATTTATAGATGTGTTTTTCCTTAATATACATGTGTAACTCAAAAGCTGTGTATATGAATCTCCAAGGAAAATATTTGCTTAAGTAGTCCAATTAATATTTAAATTGTTGTGAATAATAAGGATCTCTGCTTCTAAGCCCTTAAAAAATAAAAACGTTAAACTTGGCCTTTGTCTTTGGTATATGCAACAAGTTTCAATAGCTTCATTAGCCTATGGAAGATGTTTATAAACTCTCAGGCAATTGCTTTGCTCCCTTGCCCCTCATTTGAGGGTACTCTTAATGAGGTGCTCACTACTTTATGCTCTGAATATTGTCTGTTCTGCTGCCAAGACCTGAAAACAGGAAAAGCTCATTTACTTCATGTAGTTCAAACAACCTCTTCCCTAACACTTGTTCAGTACTGCTAAAGATTCCTCTGAACTAGTAGACTAGTATCATGCTGTTTCACCTTGCTGAACTCCTCACTTTTTTCCTTTTTCCTCCAAACTCTTAAAGGGAAGTTATCTGTGCTGTTCTTGTCCTTCACAACTTTTGCAGCTTTTTACAAGTCTCAAGTGCTATACAGCGTTTTCAAGTTTGCTTCACATACAGCTCTGCGGGGCAGTGGTGATGGGCTTATATATATAAAAATATGTATGCATAAATATTTATGCGTGGGTATATATATGTATATTTGTGCATATGTGCATACACATACACGTACCACATGACTTTTGATATCTATTTGCTTTTCTGAGGCTGCTTCCTTTTGTAATGGTAGTTTGGATGCTTTCTCATCTTGTGTCACACCGTTGTCACTTTTCCTCAGTGCTCTGCTTGTACATTGGCCCTTTCTTCACCCAATTCTGAGTCTTTTAGTAGTCTGCTTTATGGTTTATTTGTATTTATTCTAGATCCAGTAATGATCCCATATTTTCCAGTGATGTGATTATTCCCTTTTCCCCTTATTCACTGTAATACTGGCTTGTCAGCATTGCATCTGTCTCAGATTGTGTATGTTGTGCACTCTGCTCTTCCATATACTGTATGGGAAGGTATATGAGCTATGTGTCACGTTTTGTCTGGAAATCAGGACTTCTGAAATATAGTACATTTGAAGGGAGCTTCTCCTGCTTGTATATAACATAAAATACTAAGGATGCACAAAGAACAAAGGGCATAAAGCCCTAGTTCTGCAGTCCTTCTCTATCTCCAGTGCTGTTTGCAAGTGGAGTTTGTCTCTGTAATTGTCATTCTTTCACGACATTGACTCCAAAAGGGACTTCCATAGCTTTTTGCTTGGAGTACTTCCCTGGCTATGGTTGCATCAGTCAGAACAGTCACTCAGAATCATGGAATTGGGCAGAAGGGTGATTATTCTGTTATAATTTACATTTTTGTGACTTAATACTGGATGTTAAAACTGATATTAGCAAATCTGTTCATATTGCGTATGATAGATCAGTCTGAGGTCCTGCTCTGTGAAATCTGCTGGTATGGGTATTTTTTGTCTGAAGTAACCATCTTGAACTTTCTGTGGGCAAGCTGAGAAGGCAGTGTGAAATCTTTTGTAGCTATTTACCAAGTGATCCATAAACACTCAATTGATGGTAGGTCCTGCTTTGAAGTAGAAGTATTTGGCAAACCAACTACTCCAAAAGGCTATAAAAACAGCATTTTTATTTTTTGATATAAAACTGAAATGCATCAGGGAATTAAGTAATTGGGAGTACTTGGACATGTAACATTAACATTATGGTATTTTTAAATGATTATTGATAACTGTCTGTTCATTGTCACCAGTCTTCTTATTAGCGATTAGTAAAACATCAATTTGCAATCCTTTCTTAGCCAGAGTTGCAAAAAACGCTTCCATGGAGATTTTGTAGACTTTTTTCCTTTAATGTGTACCATACCTTCTGGAGAGTGCTGTCATGCATTTTCTGTAATTACTGTTTGAAGGAGCTGAAATATCAAACTGAGGTTAATCTCCAGGTAAGCTGTTAGCTTCACAACTTTGAGATTCCCAATTCTTATGTGCATTTTTTAGTTCTCCATTCCAGTGCTTAATGAATAATGAAGAAAATAGCTAAAAATATACTTCAAAAATTACATAAATGAAAACAACCTTGACTCTTCAAAATGCTATCACTGATTTATTAGAATCACCTTAAGGTGTTCTGGTATTATTATCTATCCTGGTTTAAAACACTAAAGAATATGATTTTCTGAGATTATACTGAATCTCATCCTGTGCTTGAAATGAAGTCACAAGATCTTTGATCTCTGATCTATTCATGTACAGAGTTTCCTTTTGCTGTCATCTCTGTTTAAGCTTTTATTCATATAGTCTTGACCCTACTAACTTCCAGGATCCAATTAACATCTTGTAGTAGGTGTTTACTGTATATCTGGGAGCACTTTGAAGAAATGGCTGATTAAAGCTGTTTTAATATATTGTTTATGAAGAGAGGAGAGATGACCAGCAATAAGTCTGTGTGCTATTTCTAGCAAAAACTTTTCACTTAACTCACTCCTGATGCTTCTTCATATTCTTTCAGGCAGGCCTGAGGAACAGGCTGAGTGGGTAGCATCCAGCTTTTGTGGTATACATTTGGTTCCTCTTGATGAAGCAAGGCATGTGTTGGTGAGAAGACTAGAGATTTTCTTCTGCCAAAGATGCCATGCGTGGATGCATTGCTACTGCTAGTAATATTCATAAGAATGCATCCTTGCTCTTTCCCAAGTAATTGAGGCCTTTAGATAAGAAGATAGTGTCTGTTCATCAGATTACATGTGCTAGTAATAGAGGATATCTATTCTTTTCTGCTCTCTGTGAGCAAGAGCGTTGGAAGAAAGTCCAGACCTGCACATATGCTCTTTTGTGACGCTTGAATTTGCTCTGTATGCAGACTTTGCAGACTTTACTGTCCTCTTTGTGCAGTGTAGTGTCTCACTTGAGCAGAAAACTGGGCTCTGTAACTATTGTAGCAGGGATGTTGAGTTCCTGGTACATTAGTGTGCCATAAATTGTGGACGTTAATGGTGAAGTTCTTGGCATCTTGGTTATATGGGTGATGATATTTGCTATAGCTGGATCTCGGGTGATGATGATATAATATTCAATATGAAAAAAAGATACCAGATGTAGCTGGGTCATTTTCATATCCTATGGACTGTGCAGTTTTTCCAGTAATGTTAAAAAATACTGTGGTAAAACAGAGGGTCCCAAGCACCACAGATGCGCAGGAATAGCTTCATGATAAGTATCTTGCATGAACTATGAAGTATTTAATTTTCTTTTGCTATCTCTTCCCTTTGTCAACCACCATCTTTAGTGATGTCTGCAGCTTGGACCTGTTCTTCAGATGTCAGTACTGCTCACTGACTGGGACTCTCTTCTATATCTGATTATATGTATGTCATTCCTGTCCCTAGCTGGTCGTTCTTTTTTCTCTTACATTTTATTTTCATGAGAGTAGAGTCACACTGAAGAAAAACTTGCTTCTGAATTCTCTAGTATATGATAATATTTCCTCAATTAAAATTGTTAATTAAACATTGTATGTTACGATTATTTGCTAACTGTGCTGCTGCATATTCTTATGTAAATACTGGTGGAGTTAATCAATTCAGTTATTCAACTCTATCCACATATGCTCACATCCTGGCTTTGTATTTTATTAAAAATACTTAATCCAATCAGTTTGAAGTTCACATTTTGCATGAATAAATTATTAACATGATTTTCCAGTCTTTAAACATGAATTACACCCCCGCAGCCAAAGGAGACTCATTAAGAAATATAAAGTCAAGTTTTGTTTTTTTTAAAGTTTTGATGGTGTTTGCCCTTGTGGTTATTGTTTTGATTTTTTGGTCCAAAGTATTCTAGCCCAATTTTTTTCAGGTATTATTTGATGTCAAGCTAGAGTAATGAACGAGCATAGTGTTTGCTATGTGAGCAATTATAGTGATCAACATGTGTAATGGTGGAAAAATTGGGTATTGTAATTTTCTCTACTTACTCTGTTTGGAGTCTCACCGAGATCTTGTCCTATTTGTCAAAATGCATGATGTCAGCAATTAAGCACAAGAAGAACAAGAAGTTCACATGTCATATGTGTTTGAAAAATCTAAATAGATGTCTGAAAAACAGAAGCTCATGATAATAGTAGACTTCAATTATTCAGGACAAACAGTATGACTGGTCACTGAAAGCCTGAATGGCATTGCAGAGCTTCACTGACAGCATTTCTTTTGTTTCAGAAGGTGGAGAAGGTAGAGAATATGACTATTTCCTATTCTCACCCCACAGAGAGAATGCATGGAGAATCTAAAGTGACCAATTAATTCATTAGTTCATGAGATGATAATGTTCAGAACCCCACAGAAAGGACTATATAAAACTAGCAGAGTAAAGACAATGAACGAGGGGAAAATCAGGCTTGAGGAATTGACTGCCAGGGTCTCTGGGGGAAAATCCACTAAAGCTTTTTCTTCATTCTTTCTATAATATGTGAAGAGTAACAAATTCTCCTGATGCATAAGAAGGGATATGGAGGGATTTTACTTAGTATTGTCCCAGAACTAGTTGTTGTCCTTATTTCTCAGATTTTATATATATATTGTGTGTTATTTTCTGAGTTCCCAACAGTTTGCTCCTATGTAGTACTAAGTAGTATGAACAAACAGATAAAAAACTAGCTTTACAAAAGCTAGTATGTGAAATGTCTAACTGGTAAGGAAGATGAGAAAGTTCTAATACATTTATGGAAAATATGAGAAATACAAAAAGTATTCACTGTTGGAAAAGCATTAATGCCTTTGTTTTGGCTTTTAGAATAAAGATAAATCATGACTGCACATCGAATACATTCATTTCTAAGAGAGACACAAACCAGAATACAGTAAGGGGGAGGTTAAAGACTGTTTCAATAACTTGGATGTTTTTTAATTGGCAAACTCTAAAGAAAAATTTATTTCTAAAGGGTTTAACCCAATGATTCACTTTTTGAATCATTAGCCATTACTTTTTCAAAATGTTAGGGAGTAGGTTAGGTCCTAGGGGACTGAAAAACAAACAATACATAGTAAATGTAGTTTAAAAGTGAGGAAAAAAATGAAGACAATAGGCAGGAGTGAAGTTGGAGGGTGGGAGGCCCTAAATGAATTATGAATCAAATTATAGGACCTAGAGGATAATTAAATAAGAAGAAGCCACAAGATGAATTTGATGAGAACAAATTGTAACAAAACAGTCTGCTTAGTCTCTTCAATGGAAAATAATCATCTAGTGGATAGAGGGAAAGTTGTCTGTGATCTTTTGCTCTGCTAAGGATTTTCATGCTGTCCTAAAGTGATATTGTCAAAAAGATCAGGGAACTACTCACTGGGTGAAAAAAATAAAAGCTTATAAAGTGTATGTGCCAGTTTAAGTGTAAGTTGTTGACCTGTCTGCTCCCACTTCCTGACCTGCTTTCTATGTTTTTCTGTTGTGTGGAAAGGAATTTCTATCAAAGATTTTCAAAATCAATTTTGATGATTGTTGTGTTCTTGTAACACCCCTTGATTTCATTGGCTCAGGAATATTTTAAGTACTATATGAAAAGATCAGGAAAAGCCCTTTTTAATGGAAAGATAATCTGATCTGAAATCAAATCTAAAAATTATGGGGAAAAGTGTAAAAGAAGAAGAATAACTGGCTATTGCTGCTGCTACAGTAGAGTCTTGGGACTTGTGGCAGATGGCCAGCCACATGTCCAGAACAAGGAAAAGATCAGATAAACCTTCCAGAAGCAGGGGCGAAAATCACAAATCTTATTCTGAAGTGAAGCAGCACACCTGTGCTTGTAAAACACAAGGGGTTAATAATTATTATTTGATGATGTACTTGAAAACCTCAACTTGAATAATCTGCAAAGTTTGAAATAATATTCTTGAAGGACAGTATGGATAAAGTGAAAAGTGTCTGGGGGCTGGAAGTTTAGAACACACTGAAAATGATGAAAGAATTCAGATTTAATTAGTTTAAAGAGAGAAAACATGATATGACTTTTTGGGGAGATGCAAAAAACCCTAATAAAATGCTAAGAATTACTTTGTAGTCTTCACACCCTGGTACTCCAGAAGAAAATATGAATAATTTATAGGTCTTGCTCACATATGAAGAAAGCAGTTTTAATAACGAGGCTAGTAAAACAGTGTAACTGTCTGCTCTAGATTGTGGAAGCTACTTCAGTTCATGATGCACAGAGTGAGGTAGGTGGGCATATATCAGGGATGATCTACATCATGATCTGCTGAAGGGCACACAGATGTCTTTTGGGAGCTTTTCTAGCCCTACCTTCCTCTGACTTTTCTTAATCACTGCTCTAATAGGCTCTATCCATTTCAGGATAAGCTCCATCTAGTTTAAACTACTGACAGATCTTTTGTAATGACAACAATATGTTCAATAATTAAAAACTCTGAGTGACTTGTCTCGGATGATTGCAGGTCTGTAGCCCTTGCAGCCAGCATGTATATACAAAAATAACTGGTATTATCAAAGATTGACATTTGGTTAAAAAAATAATACAAAATAAAGATAATAATTAAATATGTAATTTTACCTAAATATTGAAGATTCATAAATGTAAATGTAATAGACAATAGTAAAAAAAAATTACTGCTTGGAGTTGGATTTGACCTGTCCCTTTGTTGTTACTGCTTCTGCCATTTTTTGTTATCTGTTGATGATATTGGCTATTTCTGCATAAACTAAGGGCAGACAGGTATATGAAAGATATGGATCTTAAGGTTATCTAAGAGTTTTGCTACTAGATAGTGTGTAATTTGTTGTATTTTTACTTGCCTGCTATAGCGCTCCCTGAAGTTTTCATTTTTGTTACATTATCTATTCTGCTCTCTGGCTGGGCATAAATGCTCCAGTGTTGGGCTATACTCATCAACTTTTATTTTTGTCTGATTCTAGTGATACTTCCAAGAGCTACTGATTAAAAAAGTTAGGGAAATACCATAGAATAAAGTGAAGATTAAAAGTATCTCTATAAAATTTTCTAACACATCTACATTTCTTAAAGTATTTTGAAGAACTGCCTATTCTATGAATCTAGTGATTTTTATACCGGAGAGAATATTCTTGGTGACTAATTTCAGACAGTATTTATAGTATTTCTTTTGCTGGAAAAAATGTGCATGATATTTCAGGAGAAATGTACAAGACATAGTACTAACATAGGCTGCAGCTGCTCGTATATTGTATTTTATGTATGTATTACTTTAGCATTTGGACTTGCAAATAATGTCTATGTATCTATAGACAGATAGAACAGGGGAGACCCTTTTGGAAGTGATTGCTTCTTAACCAATATTTTTCACAGTACTCTTTACAAATGAAGTCACTCAGTTCATACCATTGCTGAGGCTGCCAAGCCACCTGCAGATTTCCATATTTTAAGGATAGTCGTGAAATATAAATCAATAAGCCCTTGATCCAGTTCACTTATCTTTCATTTTCCTTTTGACTCATCAGCCTCAGGTTTAAAAAAAACCAAACAACAGTTCACTCCTGTGCACTCTCCAGAAATGATATCTTCTCTGAATTATCCCAGAAGCCTAGAATTTGGGCCATCAGACAGTGCACTTCAATAATAACATGTCTTTTGGGAACATTTATTGCAAATAGGATTAAGAACATTCTCTTCTTTAAAGCTCTATAGTCAGTGAGCTAGAATATATATTTCAGTTTAAAAAAAAGTCTAATACATTCCTATGTGTAGTCCTTTAACTACAGCTCCCTTACTGGGAGATGGATGTAAGGAGTTAGAGTGCTGCATCTCTTGTGTAAAATATCTTAACGAAACCCTATTTAACTATGTTGTATATATTATCTTCAGAAATACTGGCTTCTATGCTGTTTTAGAAAGAGAGAGAACCCAACGAGATGTAAAACTCCATGGTGCACTGCCCGTTTGAGGCAGGGAAGATTTAGCCACCTTTCTCTGGAGTATTTGGCACTGCTCTCTGAGCACCTGGCATGGAGACTCTTGCCCTTGAACAAGGCCTGTGTAAGCAGCCTCTGTCTGGGGATTGTTAGAGTCACACTAACACTCACTTAGTTCAGGGTTGGACTGTGTGTATGCTGCTTTTCAGTATTTTTTAAGTAGTTTGATTAGCAATGATTTTAGGGGAAAAAAAGCATTATGAACCAGAAAGAAGTAGGATGTGCTAGCTTAGTTTTAGTACTTTGGAATTTTCTGGTAACGGAACTACAGAACGGAAAGTTTTGAATACGACATGTAACTTTTCTCTACCTATGTCTTTGAAGAGTCCATATATACAGAAGCTCCACCTATACATGTATATATAAAATATGAGGTTCACATATACTTGTTAAGATTCTCTTTCATTACTGTTCTGAGTAATTCCCTACATTGCCTCTTTTTATCCTCTTTTATCCTTTTATATATCCTTTTGCTTCATTTCAAGCTTCTGGTGTTAATTTAGGGTCTTGGTTCCAATCTCAAAAAAAGTTAAAACCTCAACCAATACTTAATAACTCAAGAATTTTGAAACTTAAATTGCAGAGTAATTGGACTTTTGGGTTATAAAAAAAATTGGTTAAGGAATGAACTTTCCAAGCAAATACTTTAAATTTAGAATCTCACCCTTTTTGAAAGAGCTTATGAAACCTTTTGTGCACAACTACCTCAGATAGTAATACATATTGTATCTTTATAGGCATTTCTGGGAGACTACTGTGATTACCAGACACTCTACTATTACTGTATGTATACAAGTTTCCTTTAGTTCCATGTATTTCAACAGCATGTTGTGCTGTAATGATAATTACCTAGGAGCTGAGGTGTTTACATAAAGGTAGGTAGAGAAAGAACCCTCTTCCTCTTCCGTGTGGAAATTAGTGTTATTTTATAGTGTTAGGGACATTGTCTTATTTCTTAGGACTATTGCAAATCCATCCCTTTTTAGCTATATTTAGTGAATTTAATTCCATGCAGAACTGTCATCAAGCATCTACTTAGGGCCATTTTTTTCACAAATGTAGTTCTTACTGAACAGAAATAGAGTAGTTAATTACCAAGTAGCATTGTCATAAAATAAGATGACCATTAGTTTTGACCGCTAGCTGTGTTTTAAAAATATTTAGATCTTTACTGGAGACATTTTCAACTTTTCTTTCAGCCTGATGTAAGATTTGAAATCAGCCACAGAAGCTTGCGGAAAATCTACAAAATATTCACATGGAGGAATGTTACCATGTGAACAGCTCTTTAAAGCAAGTTTGTCATTGCAAGGTAAGAGCTGGCAGTTGCTGGCCAACCACATTCACTTTTGCTGATGCTATTTGCATATTGATCATATTCTGACTCTAACAAAAATTGTGTGAAATACCCTTTATTATTTCAAATGCTCTAAATTTTCACATTTGTGCATAGTTTCCTTTAGACATGTTCAGAGTTGGGCTCAATTTTTCATTGTACTGAATGTTGCAACCTCTGTTATAAAAACAAATATAATTAACTAAATGAGGACTAAAATTTGGGGAGCAGGAGCTGTGTGTATGTAGCAGCTCTGAGTAAAATTGTTACTTCTGGATGTATGACTTAGTAGATTGTTGTCTTTAAAACATAGCCTTTTTTCTGTATGGTCAAATTAGCTGAAATTTTGGGGCATAATTTCTATTGAAGATTACTGCTATTGTTTTTGTGTGAAGTGAGCTGGAGAATGAAGAGAGGAAAGAATTTTTTTTGCAATTATTATAAAGAAAATTGAGTGATTGGAAATTTGTTTCTGAACCTCTCCTAAATGTGCTTATCGTTATTGTATTTTTCTTCTCTATGGGAATATTGCAAATCTGTCTGCCTTGTCTGAACAGGGAGCATGCTTAAGAACCTGAGTTTGAAAAACTGAAAAATGAGGTTTTTAGATGATGCTTTTTTAAAAAATAATATTTTATATGCTGTTTTTTATGGGCAGAGTCAATCCCAAAGTGCTATTTGAGTTTTATGTGAGAGAGAAGGTAGATGTTGCAGTGCAGCATGTGCACTATTGCAGTGTATAATTGAAACCAAACTGTCTCAAGTTCTTCCTTCACTTTCAGATGCTGCAAAATTGCAACAGCAGAGCTGGACTAATATAACAAAACCCAAAGGGAGATTGTATAGGATTTCTAGATGTTGTTATTTTAAACCAAAGGGTTTAACTTGCTCACATGGAATCTGTCTTACCATTTAGGCCTTATGTGTTGAAGTAGTTTGTTCTGCATTGCTTTTGGAGGCACAGAGGAACAGGAGTAACGGCTACAGGGGCTTTGATGTATGTTTCACGGGTCGCTTTTGTGCTCTGCTAGTGATTGTCCTCTTTTATCTGCCTGTCTTGTCCCACCTCTGGGAATGTTTAGGCAACATTGCCAATTTACTCCATGTCTGGATGACACAGGGCTTCAAATCAGTTCTTTATCTTACTGCTGTCATCTCCCAGTGGCTTTGGTCTCTGCTTTGCTGTCCTTTGTCTTCTGCGTGTTGCTGAGGAGTTATGTGTATTTGTGCTGGGATGTTTTTTGATCAACACCTGCCATTCTTTCATCTCTTTCTCTTCTTATTTTTTTTAGTGCTTTCACAGCCAATTGTTCTCCAGTCATAGGGACCTGCAGAAACTGTGTCTGTGTTGAATGTTTGATTAGCTTTTCTGCTGGACATTGAAAATATAGTAGAGGCAGTTTAGCAGAAGTAGAATGGAAATCATTAAGGTAGATAATTGTCCTCTGAATTTCCTTCTTCAACAACCATAGAAAATGCCACAAAACAGTCTTTTCTATGGTTTTTGAATGTGCAGGGCCTTACTTATCCAGAGACTACTTTCTCTAAACTTTTTGTGGTGTTAATTAATTGCAAGAGAGAGAATGGAGATTGATGTGTTCAACTAACACCTTATAGGAAAGGAGAATTGCTGAGATCTGATGTGTAGAATACAGCTACTGTCAGCCTTGGTAATTTTTTTTTTTTTTTTGCCTCTCTGTGGAAGACAGATTTTGTAAGGAACTAAAATGGCAATAATTAAATGGCAATAGAATGGAGATACTGAGGGAAGACAGGCCAGACTGTGGAAGAAAGCCATAACGGAAGGGGAAAATGAAAAGTGAGATATAACAGTGAAGTCAGAAAAGATAGGAAGACTGATATTACAAAAAGAACAGTCTTGAAAAACCAAATGGGTGATATAGAAATTAATAAATCATAAATAATAATCATAAAGTAGAGTATGAAAGTATGTGTGGTGGTAAGGAGTGACAGGGATGTATTCTAGAAGATTTTACTGGAAAACAGGGGCTAGATATACCTGTGAAGTACAAAGCGGAAATGCTCTTAGGGTCTACAAACATTAAAGCCACATCCACATGGTGCTGTTCCTTAGTTAGGAACTGTTCCTTAGTAGGAACTGTTAGATGCTGTTCCTCAGGTAAGCTAAGCTAACCTAAGAGTGCATCATGCTGATATGACCTTGAAGGATGGAGTGTCTGCATGCATATCATCAAAGCAGAAGCTGAGACTGACTCATCCAAACTTAATTTAAAGAAGGAGATTTAGGAATAACGAAGGAAAAAGAAAAGCATAGAAAGGAGAGCAAAAATGCCTGGGGAGATGGGGTCTCTACAATAAAAAGCAACCAAAAAGCACTTAACCTCTTACACATTAGCCCCCAAACCAGCATTTCTCCCATCTTTTTCTCCAGCCTGCTGTACACATTTGCAAGGCGTGTATGGAGACTCCATGTGCACCTGGCAGTGGAGTTCATGGCTTCCCCTTGCACAGGGATGAGTGCAGCCATACTGCAGCTAGCCACAGTCCAGGCTTATTTCCACAATGAACTGAAATTCCTATGGCCACAGGAAGTAATTCAGCGCTGTTTAAAGTAGTCCTGTTGCTGAATTAAATATTAAAATGAGTGAAATGGTGCTGAAACACAGTTTGGACTGTTATGCATTTTAATATTTAATTCAAAAGCCTTCTTTTTAAGCTTCTTCAGTTAATCTTGGCATACTACAAGAAATAAAAGGCAAAATCAAATGCTGACCTGCTACAGAAATTTAGGTAATAGCTTGATTCAGAGTTTCTTTCAATTCTGTTGTGAAGTACTTGGTTTCCAAGCTGCAATTAAAAAAGACTTTCTTTCCCCTAAAGCCTCAATCTGGGTGAAATGATAAAAACTGAGATTTCTTTTATTCTTTCTTATTTTTCACTTTCAATTCAGACTCCATTTATTTTTCCTATGATAGCTATCTCCAGAAGTTCCTGTAAATTACTTAAAAGGAATTCTTTTTAAAAAATGAACAGTGGGTTCCAGTATTGTATGTGAAATATGCAGAATTATAATTGTAAAACTGCAATAGTTGATTAAAAATAAAAGTTATTTCTCTTGTAAGTGGTGAGAAAAATTATGTAGAATGTTCATGAACATGGTGGGAAAAAATCATTCCACACCAACATGAGTATTGATGAGAAAATTAAAATATATGTGCATGTGTGTACATTTTTATATATGTGTATATGTATATATAAATATATTATATATATATACTTGTATAGCATTAGAAACAATGTTGGTTTGGTTACAGAATCAAGCAAACCAAACCTGAGGCATCCTGATATATAGCTATAATATTAGGAGTGTGGATTGTGAATCTATTTTCTGTATGGTAAAATGAGGTGAAGACAAAAGAAAAATCATATGTAATTTTATGTTTAAAGACTGCATGTCAGTGGTCTGTGTGAGGGGTAAAATATCTATGGAAGCAAAAAGGATTGTGATACAGAATAAATATGTTTTGAACATAATTATGCAGTGTTTCCCTCAAGTCATAAAAGCATAAGTCATAGAGCTAGAGTTTTTGCTGAAACTTTTTTTTCTCTCTTCTTTCTGAATTTCACAGAGATTCAGAAATAGCAAGAAGATGCTTTCAAGAAAAATATTCTAGAAAGCCTTTTAAGTTTGAGTCTGACCAACTGTTGTTACTGTTGTTACTGTTGATAAGAACTGTTGCCAACAGTTCTTAGCATTTATCTTTTCCTGGATTTTAATTCTGACCAGTTGTTTCATTTTAGAGAATGGTGCATTATCTATAATTATGTCTTGAAAATTATAGACTGAATTATAATATTTTATATGCACACAGATGCCACTTGTATTTAATTTTTTATAATACATGCATGCTGCCCTGCTTCATTTAAAACTATATCCTTGAGAAAAAGACATTGCTGATTATCTCAGCTTGAAATGAATGACAAGATGAAGCTCCATGCAGCTGAAAATAAATTCTACTTTCTTCTTTCAGCCTTGAAAAACTTATAGAAGACTGAAAAATCTACAGCAAAATAAATGAAGGCAGAATGTGGTCCACAGAAAACTGAATGGTAAGAAAAGAAATGTAAACAAGGTAAGAAAAAGAAAAGATAAATAGACTTAAAAGCAGACTATAATGTGCTTAGCCACAATGCACAGCACCTAATTATCAACTAGGGAAATGATTCATATATTTTGTTAATGTAGAGCAGATCAAACAAATAATTCTACCTGAAACATGTAAAATTTAAGCACCTGAGTCTTAAAATGTGTTGTACAAGGCCTATACAGAAACAGAAATGTACATCAAAATCAAAAGATTTGTCTTAGGAAGTCCCTGCTTTGGTTCTTTGCATAGGAGCAGATGTGTTCTGCTTTGAGCAGGAGTAAATTTATGCCTGGCAAAATGCACTACGAGGTCTGATAAGGATGGAGGAGCTAGAATAATACAATAATAAACTATAAGTTACTCTTAAAAAAAAAAAAAAAAAAAAAAAAAGAAAGGTAGCTTGAGGACCTGCTCATTTGTTTAACAATGGTTAGGTAATTTGCCCAGCCGGTGATCCCTAGATTGCATTTCCTTCCTGGTTTAGATGTGTTCAGATCTGTATTTTTTAATCTTAATGAATCTTGACCATAAAGTCTCTCACCAAGAAGCTGGTTTGTGATGCAGGGAGAGAATGCAAATTTCTTGGGTTCGGAGGGTGAATCTGCAAGAAATGTATTAGCCTTCTTGAATAAGCCCTAGTGGTTAATGCAGAGTTATCTAGAAGATGTGTGTCTGTCATCTTCGTACTTGTTTTCCCCACTTCTTGTTCTGCTCTTTGAAAGAAGAGAGCTCCATGGTCATAAACAATATTGGTCTCTGGCTACAGCCTCTATCAAGATCCTGAACACAAAGGGAACTGAGTTTCTCATATCCTAGTTTTATCTTTTTTTTTTATTTATTTACCATTTAGATATTAGTGACAGTCCTTTTGAGCTTTCTGCACACAGAGGACAAGTTTCGTACTGTAAGTTCTCTCTGCCAGATATGAGCAGTTCCAACTGTCTCTTCCAGAATGCTCAGTGATATTAAAACCTCTCTTTAAAGTTAGTCCTGCTCCAAAGCCTAAGTTATTTAGACTGCTACTTCTGGAGAAGTTTAAGGCATTTCAGAAATGTGGGTTAGCAGTTCTATAATTTGTAAGTGCCTTAGTCTTATTGAATGTAGCCTTGTTGACAAGACAAATAGTATTTATTCATATAGATTTGATCAAGCAGGAGGATTAATCTTTAGGGCAGACATTGGAAAATCCTTTTTATCTTTCCCAGTTTTGCAGAGTAACATTCCTTCTGTGATTTGTTGAATTGCTGAATCTTACTGAGAAGAGAAATCCTTGCTTATTACTATTTTTTCTCTATATGCCCACAGGGCTTTGGATACAACATCCTTATAAATAGAAAAACTTTATTTCCTATATGTCCAACTCAGAATAGCGGTGATACATTATAGGGAAGCACAGAAGAGATAAACAAAATATTTCTCTATTTTTTTTTATAGAACTGTCGACCCTATTTACTTATATATACGTCTATACACACACATACACACAAACGTAAAGTAATAAAGTAATAATATCCTAACAATGCCTCCAGTTACATTGCAGTGATATGCAAGAGTCTTTCTCACTGTCTGTGCTCTATAAAAATCTGGATAAACTTCCATAGAATTTCTTATGGACTTAAGGATTGCAGTCTTTTTCAGGAATCTGGTGGCAAAACCCAGAGGAAATCAAATTTGATCATCCTATCATGAAGAAAGGCAGCCCATTAGAGCTGGTAATGGAAGGGCTGACCCCATTGAGGAGTCTGTCATTGTGGACTCTCACGCTGCCTTCCAGCTGTCTTCCAAATTTGATATATTGTTAAAGTGCTCCACTGCTTTGAGTATTTTTCCAGCCTTCTTCAGGTACCGTCTCCAAACCTTTGGATGTTTTCTTGACTCTTTCTTTTTTGCGGTCCTTTCCTAGTCCCAGGTTTTTCTGGATGGCCTTTCTCCATGAGCCTTAACTAAGCCTGACCTATGGTTTAAGTAACTCCACAACTGAAGTGAATGCTGCAACTTTCCTCACCTCAAGTTAGATACCTCTCTGTAACCAAGTATAGATTTTCGTGCTAACAGAATTGGAATTTGTTTATCTACAGATATAAATGTAAGGATCAGTTTGTGTAGTTTTCCTATAGCTGTTAAAAACTTGATAATCTGGTAGGATTCAATAAAAACAAGAGAGATATGGTTGTTTTGATGATTCCTCCTGCCAGCCAGTCTGAAATAATTCACTGTATCCACACTGGACTGAATTTCTTTCTGGCGAAGGTAACTCCATATGCTTTACGGATAGTAAAGTTCAGGGAGAAGATTATGTTGAGATTTATGTTTGCTGTTATTTAATTTAATGAGGGAAATCTATCTAGAGAGAATGTATGCATGAAATCCAGCTGAATTAAATATTTTTTAAGGCAGGATTGAAGCCTACCAGGTTATCTGAGCTACTAGACTATTTCTTCTACTGCTTGCAGTAGAAAAACAAAGTGACATTTCCGTTTTGTCCTCCTAATACCACTCTTGCTGAAAAAAATCTAACTTTAGAGAATATGGGCTTATGAATAAAGATCCTAAAGAAAAGAAAAAGAAAAATTTCCTTATTGCAAGTAAGAATGGAAAAGTCAGATGAAAATGTGAATTCTACCTTTAATAAAAAAAGGAGATAAAAATGGTGCTACAAAGGCAGTGTACTTTTATAATGATGATAAATTAATTATGTTAGTGCAGCCCATTAAACATGCCATTTATACATAAATAACAACCTTGGCAGGTGCAAGAGTACTTAATCTGAAGGTTTTAATATTTTTATTATTTATTGCTTTTTTGGTATCAATTTACATTCAACAGTGCATCTGCTCTGGGGCTTTGTACAGATGCTTGCCTTCTGTCTCTTTGCCAAACTGGAAGTGGTCCCACCTCAGCAGTGCAAGTACTGGGAGAGAAAACAATCAGGAAAAGCTTCTCTTTTCCCAGTTGTGGGCACATACAAAGGCAATCACTGAACTAGCCTGAGGTCTTGTCAAATGCAAAATAACATTTTATTATCTTGGGAAGAAGGAGAAGAATTAAATTTTAATCATTTGTTTTATTCAAATACAGTATGTCTTCTTTTTCAGCACAAAGATAATAGTTAAATATCATTGAGTAAATATTTGTGATAATTTCAAAAAGACTGAATCTACCAAAATGATAATATTGCTATAGCAATGCAAAGTTGTGTGCAAGAATTGTGCCAGAAAATCTTATGCTAAACTTTTTATAGTAACTGATAGTAGTAGCAGAGAGACAGCACTGAATGCAACAGCCTAGAGAAGGACTTCTGAAAACTTGGCACTGTGTGATCCTGTTCAGAAAAGTTTGGCTAGAATGAGGTACAGATTAAGCATATATGTGTTTGCAGGATCAGAGATTTATTTTGAAAGATATTTGTTAATCCAGAGCATTGCTGACATAGATTGATGGGTTGAACAAAATAAGTTTCAATGTTCTGACTCAATGGGTGGAGAAGAGGGAGTTTAACATCCAGCTGTTGACACTTGACTGTAGTCTGCCTAGCCTACAGTTAGCTGATTCCCTTACAGCTAATAAGGAAGGAGAGGAATGTCTTCTCTTTCATTTGAGATACAGTCTTTTTCTGTGCAGGTTCAGCAGATGGATTGAGTGATTTGCCTGTAATCATAGCAATGTCAGGTGCAGGGCTAAGAACTAAAAATAGAGTTCTTGAGTAAAACTAGGTATATTTTGTATAATGATTACTAATCAAAAATGCAGCTTATTTCCAGATACCTTTTTTTTTCTCTCATAAAGCTGCCATAAAAAAGTGTCATTGAAATTCCACTTTTTGAAAATGTAGAGATGATTGTACTCCAGACTTCACCCAGAAAATTTCTAGGTGCAGACATAAAGATCACTATTTTAAAATATTTGTACTAAAGCGTTACAAAACTGAAAGGAATTCTTAAATTATATATGTACACACTTCAGGAAATCAGCTACTCACAGAAATATGGTTTCAATAAATATTTCATCAAAGTTATTTTGAAAACATGATTAGACTTTTAAAATATGAAAAGCTTTGTCTTATTAACTTTCTGCTTATATTCATGATACTACATTCTCACACATTTACTGAAGATCTTCCTGGTAAAAGTAAGGTGAGGGGACAAAACTCTGCTTTCAGCTTGTGGTTAGGGACACTTGCCTATTGTAGCAGAAGGACTGGGCTCTCTCTAGGCATCTGGAACAGAACTGAGAGAACTGTGTTGCTTTATTATTTTTGTCTTGATCCAATGCTGTCTAGTATTTTTTTTCTGCTTACTGCTTATTATTTATGTCTGTTCTACCTGTTATGTCCTCTACACTTTTTCTTATGTTTTATTTATTTTTATATATTTTTCCACTATCTGTCTTGTTTCCTTTCTTTTCCATAGTTTGACTTCCATTTTTCATTCAACTGAAAATTTTGTGTTGGGGCAGAAACACTTTAATTGGTCAATAGCTTCTTCTGTAGTTTGACCTTCTAGCGTAAGGAAAATAGGTGAGTGGAGTAGAAATACTTCTTTGCAAAAGTAACTTGCCTTGGGACAGCAATAGATTTCTGTTCAGTAAGATCTAAATCTAGGAGAGTAGGAGGAATGTCTGCATTTTCTTCTCTTGTTTCTGCTGGATATATCAATTGCTTATGTCTTTTTCTTCTTCTGCTGTACATAGCATTTTCTTCAGGACACAGTAGGCTCCACAAGTTAAAGAACATTTGAGATACACCTGCAATAGCCCTGGAAGCTAAATAAATAATTTGTCCCTTAAAACCAGTAACTGAAGACCTCCTTATATATGCAGACAGTCGTTTATTCTGTAGGCATCTATGAAGATGAAATAAGATGTTCAAAGATGTAGGGCTTAAGGATAGTGGTGTTGGTGGTTTTCAAGGGATGGTTGTTTTCAGAGATACTTCCAGCATACCTGATGAATCATAAAATCTTGAGATAAGGAAGGACTAGACAATTTAATCTCATTGTGCTTCTCTCCTCTCCTTGAAAATTGTTTTCTGGGCAGTCAGTAAGACCATCTGTTGGTGAGAATTTAACAATTTTTCATAAAGGGATTTTTTTTACACGGAGAGCAGAGAGTTGTAGAGCTGAAATATGATGGCAGGACTGGGGAGAGACAAGAGACAAGCCTGATTCTACTTACAGAGATTTGACATCTGTCATTTTAAAGGTTGAGAAGTGACAGTTCTTTGACTGCCATGAACCTGAATATTTATGTTTTAGATTGTTTAGGCACAATTGAAACAGAGGACAAGAGAGACTTAAAAAAAAAAAAAAAAAAAAAAAAGAGGGTAAAAGATCTACAGAGCTAAATTGGGCAAAACCAAGGAGAATGAAGAACAAACTAGCAGTGAGTTCATTGCCCTAGGCAGCCTGTAGCTGATGAATGGTGACAGATGAAATTTCCTCCCTCTTCTGAATTCAAGGTATGTGTTAAATAAATTAGTAATCTCATCAATATCCTCTTGACTTAATTTACTCTGTACAGCAGGAGCACTCCTGATCTTTCTCTTTTTAGCTTCGCTTGCACGGTGCTCTGGCAGAGAACCACTTGGTGATGGAGTGGTAGCAAAGAGAAGTACAGGGAAACACCTCAAGGGACTCTGGAAAAATGTTGGCCTTTAGACAGTAATTAGAGGACATGCAGCGTGTTCTGTTGCTATTTTGGTGCTCCTACTTCTTAAACTGAAAATTTGGCAGATAATTAAACCCGGTCATTTCCACCTGTCTCTGGCCAGTGCTTTTGTGCCTTACGGAGTTTTTCCAGAACTATGAGACTGCTTATTTAGAAAACCTTTTCAGGCTTACTTAGGATTTTTTGTACCCCAAAATGATTTCTAGTAAAATATCTAGTTATTGCTCTTTGAATGTAGTAAAATTTCTGATATTTTTTCATAATGAAATAGAAAAAATTTAATTTTGAGTTTTGATTATTCTTTTAGAAAAGTCGAAAGCAGCAGTTTTAACCCAGTATCTCTGAAGATATGGCCATGTAGCATTGCATTTTTGACTGTCAGAAAGAAAATAAAACACATAGAAAATAAAATACAGCTCTTATGTTTATGAGGACCTGAGCCTAGAGATTTTTTTTAAAACATTTTTTTAGGAGAACTTGAGAGTTTATAGAAGCAAGAACAGAAAGCATAGCATGTTTTGCTGCATCATAATGGAAATGTCTAGAGGGAGACACAGTCACTTTGGTAATGTATTATCCTTCTGTGATGCTTTCTATGAACAACTCTCAATATGAAAAATAGAAGGCTGAGGATCAACAGCATTGATACAGAATTTAATAGGCAGAGTGATTTACTGGAATGGACTGAAAGAAACTTTACAGTAAGGAAGCACGAGCATTTTAAATTAATGTAATATTCAGAATTTCCTAAAAGTTCTTTTCCTCGTAGCAGTGGATAAAGAGGCAATAATGAAATATCATGTCATCTTATAAATAGGAGCAGTTACAGCTACTTTTTAATAAGAAAAAGAGAATCCCACAACTATGGCAAAGTATAAAAACAGTAGTTTAAGAAAGCAGAGAAATTACTAGGTTCTGATCTTAAATATGGTTTTAATGAACTAGTCCAGAGCCATGAAATGCAGAACAAGTAGCACAAAAAATTTGGCCCTATTCATCCCAATTAGATAGATGTAGAGAGCAATTTGCTCATTTGAATCCCCCCAGAAGGAATATTATTAACTTAATTGATGACTGTAAGAAAGTATGTCAAAGTGGAAAAGAGCAGAACCAATTTGATCAATTTAAGGCACATATACCTCAACAGAAGAGACATGGAAGGAGATGGTAAAACAGTCTAACTTGGGCATCAATAAATAGAAGAAATGTTCATTTTAATATACAACTTTGACATCTGTGTGAAATTGGCAATATTTAATACAGAAGGTCTGTTATAACAATTCTTACTGAAATTTAAATGACAGAATGATTTGTCTGTTCTTCTCCCAACAAGTTTCTGTTTATTATACAAATTAAAGCACCAGCTTAAAGGAGAGATACAAAAATTATATTCTTTATCTTTCTAAAGACATGGTTCAACAAGTAGAATTTTCTTGGGACGGAGACTAGAAATTTGACCTAAGTCTATGTAACGGTAGTTTACAGCAGCTACTTGTACAATGATGAAGCAACTACCAAGAACAGGTTATATCAGCTGAACTAGCACCTCAAAGTAGTTAGCCTTTAACTTGAGTTTATGTAGAGTACATGCACACAAAGGAGTGGTTTATTAGTCATTAAATAAATGTCCAAGGTATTGTAGCATCGAATGATGAGGATCTTCTGCAGGTCCTGCAGACCGAAGTAGTTACCATGGTCCTTTCTTTGGGACACAGGATTAAAGCCTGTTACTTCAGGTTTCTTATGAATTATCTAGTACCTCCAAATGTTCCTCAAACAAAAAGTTCCATCCTCCCTTCTTACATTCTCCTTTTTTTTTTTATTCTACAGAACTATGTTTTTTACTCTGAGTCCATTTACCTTTCCCATGCTGTGGTAGATTCCCTGGTTATTTCAGATGCACCAGTACAGGGCTCTCCAGCCTCAGCACAAGTATAATCCTGCTGTTGTGTTACAGAATACTTTTGATGATGCAGAATTTACTGCTTGTTGAGGAATATCATAGGGCATTTCCTACCCTCTCTTTTGTTTCATATTAGAGCTGCTTCCTGCCTCCCATCAAATCCATTAGTACAGAGCTCAAGGAATTGCTGCCATTCAAACTTCAGTCCATTCCACTGACTATTCTTTACACCACATTTACACCATAAGCCTTGGTCCAACCCGTCTTTAATTTCTAGCTTAGTTGTTTTCCCAGATGCTGCTTTGGTCTCTTTCTTCACCCCCGTGAAGCTGAATGGTTTACTTTCTCAGTTGACTACACTATTTCACAAAACTAAAATTAATGGTACAAGTGTTGAACATTAGATAGTAATGTAATGTGCCAGTGTCAACATAGCAATGCAAATACTCCGGAATTAGGATGATCTGTGGCAGCTGACACACGTATTCTGAGTTTGGCAGACGGCATTGTAACTGATTTGCATTACTAGTAAAACTCTTCACCCATGCTTTTAATAAGCAGATTTAATGTGAAAAACTGCATTTACAGCAAGGAGTTTAATTCAATTTGCTTAAGAGTTGACATGAAGAACTCATTACTTCCACAGAGAATTGCTTCTGAATAACAAAGTAACAAAATACCATAATGACCTTTTTTTTAAAAAAAAAGGGTACTTCTCTTGTCTCTTTTGTTTTATTCTTTGTTCCTTTTCTGTCTAGTCTACTTCATCAAGACTGTGTTCTGAGAGATAGCCTATAAAATTGCAAATGAAAGAAACAGGCATAATATTAAAAGGATATTATATCTTAGCTCTTTTTGAAGTGCATTTTGAGATGTATTCTTTTGGTTCCATCACCCCTGTGAGCAGCACTGTGAAAATATTTGCCATGAGTGCTTTATACATTAGCTCAGCCAGTTAATTTCAGCTTCAAGGAGCTTCATTTTGATCACTGCTGTGTCTTTTAATTGTATCTAGTCTATGGCATGCACCTTTTAGTTGTCATTTAAAAAATAATCTACACTTAAAAAAACATGTATTGAAAAGTAAAATGAAGCTATGTCACATTGTTCTTCTTGGCAGATAAGACTCAGGATATTGGGGGGCACTGCTGAATGATTCAAGAATCTTTTTCCTGTGCATATTTCCCCTCTTTCCATGATGAAAATGATAGTCATCTCCATAGGAGATTCAGTGAGACTCTGTTGTCCTTCAAGCTTGTCCTTGGCTGCTGCTTTATCACTGAAATGAATGGAAGTCATTAGAAACCCTGTTGCAACTTGAAGCAACCTGCTAGGATTCCCCTGCAGGCTTCCCTTCCCCAGCGTTTATCGCAGCAGTGGGGTGATGCAAATGGAACCAAGCAATCTCTCTCAGCTCTAGCTCCTGCTGTTACTAAGCTGGAGGCTGTCATCTGAGCTCCCCTCTAGGTGTTTTACAGCTTCACCAGTCAGTATGAGCTTTGTATTTCTCACTGTACTCCTGATACTGTTGTGCTGTGTTTCTCAGTGCTACGATTCGCGTGCCGCATTTCTCCAGTCGACCTCCTGTGCTGGACACTTTCGTCTCCTGTCTTCTCTTCCTGGGATCCTTCAGTGATGTTTTGTGATGTGTCCCATTCTTCTGGCATCTATCATTTAATTCCTCTCTCATCCAAGTCATGCTACTCCACTCTCTCATCCAAATCTTGTCGCATGTCTATTTATCATTTCTTTTGTGATGCTTCAGTGATTTACAAAATCTGTCTTTCTCCTTACTCTGCAGAAATGTTGTGATAGTTGCAACCATACAAGTACAAAGCTGGGGGAGGACAGATTTTCTATTGTTAAAATCCATCTGTATAAAACTATCTTCAGGTTTGACATCTTAATTGCATGCTTTCAAGGATGCAGATTCTATTTTTTTGTCTGTATGTTTGTTATTAAAAAATGTGTAATACTTTCTGTGCAACTACTCCTACTTGTACTAGCCTAGAAGTGGTTTGCCTGCACATGCTGCATGAAAGCATAAGTTATGTGAACATATGAGACATCTATTTCTTTGAGACAGTTTTGTGAGACAAGTCAGCATCCTCACTTTTCCTCACATTCCTCAGGTGTAAGAACAAGCCTTACCTGCGTTGAGCTTCCATGTGGTGTCTGCATAGTCAGAAGACATAAACCTGGCAATGTTTGGTTTGTTTTTCTCGTTATGTCTGAGGCTGCATATCTGTGGAAAGGCACAGGCTCTGCAGAATGGGGAATGCACACTCTCCCATGCATGCAGATTGAAAGCCCAGGCCACACTCGCATGATTTATCACTGGCACTCAAAGTGAAACCTTTTTAGATTGCTTTAAGCTTAGTAGCTCAGAATCAATCATCCACTATTCTTTCTGCATTTTTACACAGGCAGTCCTTTCATTTTTTTGCAGCTTCACAGTCAGCTTTGCAGAGCATATTCTAACCACTTCAAAAGCAAGGTCTGCATGTTTTGCCAGTTAAGCAAGTTTTATTATATATTCCACTGCTCAGTTATTAGAAAACCTAATTCTTTTCTGTCTTATACCATGAGAAATCATTTCTGTATGGCTCTATTGGTGTGCAATGAAGTCATATTTGTCAGATGCCCATCTTTGGGCAGATAGGAACCTCACAAGGTTCAACAAGGACAAGTGCAGGGTCCTACACCTAGGAAGGAATAACCCCAGGCATCAGTACAGATTAGGGGTCGACCTGCTGGAAAGCAGCTCTGTGGAGAGGGACCTGGGAGTCATGGTCAATAACACGTTAACCATGAGTCAGCAGTGTGCCCTCGTGGCCAAGAAGGCCAATGGGATCCTGGCTGCATCAGGAGGTGTATTGCCAGCAGGGCAAGGGAGGGGATCCTGCCCATCTACTCAGCTCTGGTGAGGCCACACCTGGAGTATGGGGTGCAATTCTGGGCTCCCCAGGACAATAGGGACCTGGAGCTTCTAGAGAGGATCCAGCAGAGGACAACCAAGGTGATTGGGAGTGGAGTATATTGTACAAGGAAAGATTGAATGAGTTGGACCTGTTTAGTCTAGAGAAGAGAAGATTGAGAAGGGATCTGATTAATATGTATAAATACCTGAAGGGAGAATGTAGTGAGGAAGGGGCCAAGCTCCTCTCAGTGATGGCCAGTGATAGAACACGGGGCAATGGGTATAAGTTGAAACACAGGAAGTTCCATCTGCATCTTCTTCACTGTGAGGGTGACAGAGCCTTGGAACAGGCTGCCTAGGGAGCCTGTGGAGTCTCCTTCCCTGGAGATCTTAAAAATCCACCTGGATGCCATCTTGTACCCTGTGCTGTAGGTGTCCCTGCTTATGCAGGGGGTTTGGACTAGATGATATCTAGAGGTCCCTTCTAACCTTAACCATTCTATGATTCTGTGATTGTCACTCATGGTATATTTTGATTGTAAATATTTGGAGTGATTCTATAGCCTTCAATGAATTGGTTTGCTTTATGAAACAGTGAAGGAACAGACGTTGTCTGACTTACCCTTTTATAATCTTCTCAGTATCTACTCATCTTCTATTGTCCTTCATCTGCCCTAGAATCATAGAATCATTATGACTGGAAAAGACCTTTGAGATCATCAAGTCCAACTGAAAACCCATCACAACCCTGCCTGCTATACAATGTCCCTAAGAGCCTTCTCTGCATGGTTCTTGAACACTGCTAGGGATGGTGACTAGACCATTTCCTTGGGCCTGTTCCGATGCTTGGCTACTCTTCCTGTTTAGAAATATTTCCTAGTACCTGAAATTCCCCTGGCAAAACTTGAGGCCGTTTTCTCTTGTCCTATCAGCAGTTATTTTGAGGAAAAGACACACCTCACCTTACCAATTTACCTGACAAATCTGTCCAAAAAAAAGATCAGATTATCTGCAAAAGATGTATCGCTAAATAGAATCTTTTCTTTTTGCTTTGCAGATGGCTTTCTTGTTCTTGTGTTTGGATGACATTGATACAAATGAACAGCAAATGGTAGATTATTTTTAAAAGTTGCCATTTTCTGTCTCTATGTATATCATTGGTTATGCTTTTGTTTTGAACTTCAGAATAGTTAATAACTATTCTGAACTCGGCTTCAGTAGTTTAAATTATGGTAGATTCTTAGGCAAATTATATAAAGCGAAGGCATTTTTTTATGTTGGCACTGCTCTTTGCTCTCTCTAACCTAGCTTATTTTGATTTAGTTTGTACTCCAAATTACAAGTATAAGCTAAACCACTGAGTCTCTATCTATGATAATTAACATCAATTCCTTTACCATTTGCCTTTAGATAAACTTTTATGTGTAGGTCGTGATTTTTTTCCTTTAACACTTGTTTAACAGTCAGATAGATAAACCTGAACTAATTATAATGGCTCTATATAGCCCTTGAGAGAAATCCAGAGCTCTTTCCAGGTTGACTATGCTTATGGCCAGCATGGCCTTCCTCTGCATAGAAGTTTTAAGGTGTGGGACTTAGAATGGACCATTTACCAAACTCTGTGAGATTATTAAAACTTGTGGATCAAGGTCTTGGATTTAAATGTAGCAGGACTTTGGGCAATATATTTTGTGTATTCTGTTTTGTGAAAGAATGGATAATTATAGTGGAAACTGTGCGACCAGATGACTTTAAAGATTTCCACAAGATAATTGAGTTTGTTTACTAGGAAACTTGTGAAAAGACTGAGTTTGAAATATGGTATTGTTATAGATATATGGTCTCTGGAAGAACTGGAGAAGGCTGACACTGAACTACAGAAATATATGTGGTTATTTGTACAATCCATTATCAGGTGTAGAATAAAATCTATTTGAACATCCCTGTTTCCCATAAATTTCTACAGTTTGCCATATGATAATGATAACAAACATCTAAGGATTTGAATTCAAAGTTCTTTTGCCAGAGGCTGCCTCTCAGGGTCTTTAATACTTCATAGTTTGGTAAGAGAAATGTGTACACATGGACATATTTTTTTTTTTTGCCCCACATATATGCATACAAGTACTTTAGTATTCTGAACAAGGGAATTGAGCCTTAGCTACATGGACTAAAACTGATGAGCATTTAGTGTTTCTTTGAGGGATCTTGCACTCTATTAGTGATTTTCACTAGCTATAAATCAAGCATGCAATGCTGAGTGAGTGAAATCTAAACTTCTATGGATGCCCATTATTGTACAAATTTTAAAGACATTGGGGGAAGTGGAAAATCCTTTCTTTTAAAAGCCTCTTAGGGGATATGGTTCAGGTTCATCTTTGGTGTAAGCATCAAAATTTCAGCAGATATACATCTGTCTCAAAGAAAATACTGTGAACAATGTTTTCTGCTTTTGAACATCTCTATCCTTATGTGTTTGGTAATTTCAACCTGTGCAGTTAAAAAGTACAGTACTATATATATATTTATATATAGTATGTTTAGTATAGTACTATATATATATATATAGTATGTTAGTATATATGTATATAGAAAAAATATACTTTAAGAGAATATATATATATATTGCTTTCATTTCTTATCAGAATTAACTTTGTTTTTTGTTTTTCATTTCTGAGGCAAAATGGTATATGGTTAGATTATCCTTTCCACTTTTAATTCTGTGTATACTGAAGCTGCTTGGACAAAACAGAGAAGATCATTTTTTGTGACACCGCTCCAAAATGCATGTGCTCTGA
This sequence comes from Nothura maculosa, assembly GCA_032353885.1. Lineage (NCBI taxonomy): Eukaryota > Metazoa > Chordata > Aves > Tinamiformes > Tinamidae > Nothura > Nothura maculosa. Next base: position 871,472 of record JAUBOD010000179.1, read on the forward strand.
TAAATATGTCATTCCATATAAAGAAACAAGATTCACTGGACAGCTGCCAAGTACTTCACATGATCTCTGGACCACTGGATTGTGACTTTTCAATTAAGGTTTGTGCATCCAGTGCAAAATATATTTTGAACTGGTTAAGATACTTAAGTTGTGTTAAAAATCGCCCAATGAGTGCATTACTATGCAACTGATTTAGATTTCCAAATAACAGATCATAGATAGGATGTGAAATAGTACTTAAAGTAGATTTCTCCGATAAAACTAATTTCTTAAACTTTTTTTTAGGACTTTTGTGATTTATTATGTGGCTCTACAGAGAAATAATTTACATGATCACTTAGATGCTTGAAGTTAAGATTTTTGTCCTTTTTCTGTTCATTTCCTTCATGACTACAGACTATGAAGAAGAAATGGCTGAAGTGTAAATTCTTGCAGATAGTCCATGCAAACTAATAAAACACATATGTATAAATCTAGAGAGTCTTCAGTTATCCTGAGATTTGTGAAGAATTTCCCTGTTCACACCATGCAAAACATGATGAATGAGCTTTATGTGTATTGCTGACACAATGTACTTGTTTTGGTGGACCCAGGGAGGCAAGGTGCATGACAGCAGAGTTGTGCTGTGGCTGGAGAAGTGAGGCCTTGGCTTTGACTGCAACACAGAGGAAGAACCACTGCTACCGCTGTCTGGGTGTGCACTCCATTTCTTGGCGAAGGAAGGAAAGGGAACAGGACTATGCAATACACGGTGAGGCAGCACAAAGCACTGGAGTCATGCATGTCACTGAACAAGGGCTGTGCAGTTGACGTGATAGAATTAGGATGTTGTAGTCCTTGAGCTCTAGCAAAGTTTCCTAGTAGCATCAGTGCTTTTGTCTTCTAGCTTACTGGTGGAAGAGAGTTGTGAGGTGGGAAATCAACTTAGCACTCATCCTTTTCTTTAGCCAATTTTAGTTTGCTATGTTTATATGTTAGGAGACTTTTTTCCCTTTATTTTTCTATGATAATATTATATTTACTTTGAGACATGGAAAGCTAAAATGAAACTCTAAGCCTTAGTTCTGACTATCATAATGCTAAGTAGCTAAACCTAATTTTCAACAATATAGCTACTATTAGCTTCTCATCACAGTCCTGTTGAGAGGCTTTTATCTTTTTTTTTCTTTGCTTAAATTGACACAGAGAAATAAATTATATTACTCACATGCTTAAAGCAAGTCTGAATGCTTTAGAGTTAGAATGTAAATGGGCATACCAAATACCATGCTGTGAGGAAAATTAATGTTTTGAAAGAGGGCAGAGATGATGGTATTTAGAAAGAAAATAAACAATAACCTCTCCATTTTATTGTTGCTTTAGCTCTCCAGTAAAACAAAACAGATTCCTTGAAAATGACAATGCCAAGTGAAAAGAAATGCATTTAATTCTCTAAATATATTTATCCATTTTTTTTCTAAGCCTACTTCTTTAGTCTTGTTTTGTATTTAGAGTATTTCATTTTCATATCACAAGAGTATATCTTCTTTTTTGTGTTACTTTAAAAAAATTAATGAGGAGAAAATACGATTTGTAATAATAATAATAAATTAACTATATCTATTCTCTTAGAAATTTGTGCTTAATGTAATTATTGTACCTTGCGTGGATAAAGCATATTTAATAGATTCAATGCTGTGTGAGCACAATTCTGCCAGGAAATTGTTTATGAATGACAGACACTGTTAGGACATTATTATTATTATTAAAGTTATGTGTCATAAGTTTTGTTGTTGTTTTTTGTTTTTCTTCCATGGCTGCATTTTTGCTTGAACCATAGTTCAAAGTCCTGGAAGAACTGTATACACCTGGTAAATATGGACAGGTGTTGAGTTGAGCTTCTCAAGCTGGTATTTATGAAATATATAATCAGTCATTTTCTTGTCAGTTAACTAGGATCTATTTAATAACAAGTAGTCAATATTTTCATAGCTCTGTGATCACGTAAATACTGTATAAGTTCTCAGCCTTGTTATATCACTAATTAGCTCATAAATAATTGCTAAATATGGAGTAATGACAATGTAATATGAATATGAATAATTCTAACTATGTTGATTGAATAATCATGCATATTTATTTTAAAATGTTTTCTTTGCTGAGACATTTTAGCACTTGCATTTATAAAAGGTGCATTTACTCAATTATTAGATAATGTAGATTAATGACAGACTAGAATGAGGTATATGCCCTTTAGGAAAGGAGGATCTTTAATTTTGGTCCTTTGTACTCTATCCTGTAATTAAAGATTGATGGAAGGTGCTTATTTTTTAAGATTCTAGTCTTTTGTGTTAATGGAAAGCTTGTTTTTTGTAATTTTACTTCCAGATATCTAAAGTTTCATGACCACCTTTTAGCCATATTCTCCTAAACACATATATAGTGATATTTGTGTCTTTCAAATCAAACTTGTGCCGTTGGAGTTCCTGGCTAAAGGAGAAGAATTTATTCGCTTTTGGTTTGTTTGGGGGATATTCAGGCCTGCTGAGTCACTGTGTTTTAGATCTAAAAAGACAGGGCATTTTGGAGAGGACTTTTTTTTCATCTTTTTTTTTAATGGGAACCAATGAATAAGTATATTATTCTTTAGAAAATTTCAGAATATTGAAATTCAAGCAAGGAATGAAGATTCTGGCAGCTGGAACCCATGTCACTGAAATGGGCAGCACTTTTCTAAGAAAAAGACAGAAATGGAGTATAAACATTATACAAAATATTCAAGGTTGGAAGGGACCTCTAAAGATCATCCAGTCCAACCTTCCTGCACAAGCAGGCACACCTAGAGCATGTGGCACAGGGTGGCATCCAGGCAAGTTTTGAAAATCTCCAGAGATGGAGACTCCACAATCTCCCTGGGTAGCCTGTTCCACTACTTTCTGTGCCAAAGAAGGAAAGAAGGAAATGTGTAACTATAGCTAACTAAGTCGTTCCAAGCAGGAAGTCATATTTTTACATATGGTGTTGTTATGCCATGTCAGGGCATTATACTTGCTTTTTTTGTTTTCTTTTTTCCTTTTTTTTTTTTTTTCCTTTTTTTTTCCCTGACCACTGACAGGGTATGTTCTGCAATCAGATGGACAATTTAAATTCAATAGGCATAGTTAAACCATTTTTGACTCAGTTAGCTATTAGGATGTAGGAAAGACACAGAACAAAGCTCATTGTAGTGCAAGTCTGAATATAACATTTGTTACTGTTTTACTACATTGTTGAAATAAAAAAAAATACAGTCTACTGTTACATCATTATGTAACATGCATATGCATGATGTCTCTCATTTCAGAGCAGGTACACACTATTGGCAAAAATCAGGAATGGATGCAGAAGGAAAGGAAGACAAGACAAAATCAACTGGAAGATGCTGGAGTCTTAGAAGATTAATTAGAACAGAAAATAAGAAGTACATAAAACAGCAAAAGAAATGACCGAATGCTTTTGAGCAAGCTTTTCAAAAGCTCTCTGTGTTGGCTTAATGTTACTTCAGCTAAGTTACGAATGGGCAAAGATGAAGCAATTTGCAGAAGTCCAGATCTCGTCTTTAATGTGCAGGAGGATTTTGCAAGAACTGTAGTGTAACAATGTACCTGACATCATTTTATAGCATGACTATCTACTGTCATCATTGACAATGACAATGAGAAGTCACTTTTAAGAAAGGTTTTCTTCATCAGTAATTTCAAAAATGGAAGTCTTCCTGATGGGTAAATTTTGTTGGCTCATTTCAAAATTGTTAGAGCACCCAGCAGTTTGTGTCAGTAGCCTTTGTGCATGTGGCTGAGATGAGCTCTCAGAAGGAGAATGTACAGTAGAAATAGTTTATTAATGCATCATGGACTGTATTCAATTTTACCAAGAATCAGTCATAGAACATTATCAATTTGTTTGTATTTTGTTCTTTTAAGTCAGCATGTTTAACTTCCATTCTTCATGCTTTTTGTTGTTCGTGTACTTAATGCAATAGATTACTGCAGCCTTCAGGCGGGCTATATAGCTTTAAAAAAAATAGTAGCCTATTTGCTCAAGTCTTGACATTATTTTTTTTCTACCTCCTGCCTATACAATTTGACAAAACTCCCCAATTTCCAAACCTTTTTTCTCCTTTTCTTTTTTTTTTGTTAACTCTTTCTCTGATGTGTTTCATTTTCAGTTGTGAAATCATGTAATATTTTTTTCTCTGTGTTCATTGTTTGAGAACTTAAAAATATAAATTCTAGGCCTGAATTATATTGTGCACTTTTCTTTGTACTTTTCAATATATTCATTTTTATCCAGTATTTGATTGCTGGGCATCATCTTATTGATTGTAATCAAATTTTGGCTGTTTTGCAGCCCTAATCTTATGCTATTACAGGATAAATCAAGACAATTAGAATTCTGAATTATTACCTGATTATTTTTGATCAATGTAATTGAAAGTATTGAAAGTTATCATTGCTTTATGTATTTTTTGTGAGGGAGAGTGCAATTTGAACTTGATATTCCCTTGAGGTCTCCATCTTTGAGTGAAGAGCAGCATTATAAATCTCTTTCTGTGAATAGCCCTTCTACTGGTATGCATGAGTGCTCTGTTTTTAAGAGCTCTCAGCCCCTCATGTAGTGATACTGGGATTTTTGTAGAGATTGGATTTATGCCAACTTCCTTTTTTCCTCCCTCTCCGCCTTTCTCCCGCCTTCCTTTTTTTTTCATCTCATTTTCCCTTCCAGATCAACAATATTATTCAACCAGAAGTGATATATTAGTACTCAGCTAGTATTCAGCATGTTTTTAATGTCTGTGACATATTTTCTATTCTCAGAGTTGAGATTTCACATTAAATGTCATTACTGACAAGTTGGTAACTTGCATTTGCAACCTGCGTAGTTTAGCAAATACTAGCAAAATATTTATGTTGTAGTTCATTCCTCCTCCTTATTGTAGTTGTAATGTTCTACACTGAAAAAGAGGAGTGATATCTGGGAGCAGAGGGAAGGGAGGAGCAACTATGAACAAATTCTTTTATTTTAAATCAAATTAATCCTTTCCTTTTAATCCAAACACCTATTATCTTAATTATTTTTGTCCTGCCCTTAGTGTTTATAGCTGTATCTGGGACTGAAGTCAGGAGGGGAAAAAATCATGTGTAAATTGCTTCTTTTTGTCCTGAGAAACTAGCGAGAACCACAGGTTGTGGAGGTAGCTATGGAAATGCAGTGTACCTAGCGACTACATGAAAGGCAATTTCTGCAAAAAGTCAGAGATTGGCTAGAACCTGTGGCTCTGTGCTAATGCAAAGCCCTGTCATGGTGCATGCAGATTTATTTTAATTTTGTTTTGTATTTCAATAATCTTCATAAAAAGGCTTATTTTATTGAACAACAGACATTTTTCTTAAAAGGAAAAAGCCAATATTCTGCAGCAATGATATTTCTACTATTTTTTTCTGGCAAAAAGCACATTTCAAAATTATATTACTAATCTTTATGACTAGATTGGATATTTAAGAAAGGGAAAATGCAGGAAGATAAATTTTATGTTTATAGAATGTCATTTTCTTTGAAGCAAAAAGCTAAAGAAGCTAAATCATGGACACAAAGTAATAGCCAATGACATGATGGAGAACATTGTTTGGATTTGTTGGATTTGGAGTTGGATTTGCCTTTCTAAACAACCAGGTATATCAGAGAGATATCAAATGTATCATGATACATTCACTCATCTAGGATATAATATGTTGCAGGTGCTACTCAGAAAGAGTAGCTGTTACATGGCTATGTTCACTGTCACAAAACATGATTTCTAGCGGCAGAGGCTTAAAAAAACCCTGTTTCTTCCTAGGGAGGTACGGGCTAAAGGTACAGGAGGGAGATAAAGATACAGAATTGGGGTCAAATGATAAAAATGTATGATCCAAGATTAAGGTTTATACTTAGGGAAGTTCATCTTTGTCATTGGAGAAGTCAAGACAGTCGTGTAAGCTGCCATGCATCTGAGGTAGGACCTTCTATCACTCAGAAAAAAAGACCTAGGTAAGAATAATCTCCGTAGAGATAGTAGAATAGGTTATAATAGGTTTTGCAAACATGTAAGATGTCATCCTGAATTTAAAACCAAGCTGTGAGGTTTGTAGGTAATTTGCACAAAAATTAAAAATACAGCTTGGCTGCTAGGTAGACATATTTCAGCTAGTTCCTCTTGCTCTATAACATAATTTGTCCTTTCAGACACTGGTATTTCTGATCTCTGTTGCTTTTACTTCCCTTTCGTACTTTCTCTTCTTGATACTTTTTTCTGCCTTTTTTTTTTTTTTATCTTCTACAGCAGTTTTTATTTCCAGCTGCCACAGGCTTCACACTTAATCATGCTCTTATCTGTCCCAGTAAAATAATGAGCCCTGGAATAGTTGATGTAAAGCAGACATTTCTGAAACACTGTCATTAGACTTCACAGAGTATGTCCAAGATGAGATGTATGGTCCATATCTTTATTTTGCAGTGGCAGTTGTTAAGAGATAGTATAGTTTCCTCAGGCTGTGGCATCTCTGTGTTTATAGATTTTTTTTTGGAAGTTGACAGGACAAGGCCTTAAGCAATGTGATCCAATTTTGAAGTTGGCCATACTTTGAACAGGAGGTTGAACATCCAGTTGTGCCTTCTAGCCTAAAGTGGTGCTAGTGCAGTGTTTTGTTCTAGTTTGGCTGAAAACTCGGGAAGATCCTGGCTGCAGTCCAGTCAAAAATAAGATGTTTTGCTTTACCAGAACCTATGAAAACAGAAGGTAATATCTTGCAGAATCTGGATGAAATTTGTTATTTCCTTAATATATATATCAAATAGATCAGCCTTTTGCCATCTTTTCCTCTTTTCTTCCATCCCTTTACTCCCCCCATCCTCCATTACATGCTCTGCTCTGCAGGTAGAGTATCACCTCTAGTGTTCTTACAGATATTTCGTATACTTTCAGTTCATTTAGTGTTAATTCAGTTGTCTTTTGTTTTCTGTGTTATTAGTAATTTAAAGCAGGCAGATTTATTATTAGTACAGCAGGCAGATTTATTAAAAAAGCTAGTAGTTTCAACTTGGACATATTCTGGATTTCTGTTGGAGAATGTATTATGCTAAGGTGTTTTGTAATACTGTAGCCTCTCTAATGGGAACAGCAATTCACAATAGAAAACATGAAATGACCAATGATGTAAATATTTCAGACATTTAAAGAGCTTAATTTTTCATCTTTTTATCTGTAAGTAATATAAATAGGAAAGGCATGCTTATAACATTGAAGCATTATTCATTCAACTTATTCACCTTACTCATTAACGACCCGGATGAAGGCATGGAGTGTTCCCTCAGCAAGTTTGCTGATGATACCAAACTTGGAGGAATAGCTGACAGCCCTGA
>JAUBOD010000179.1:878987-899077 GCA_032353885.1 Nothura maculosa
ACCAGTACAGATTGGGGGTTGACCTGCTGGAGAGCAGCCCCACAGAGAGGGACCTGGGTGTCATGGTGGACGACAAGATGGTCATGAGGCAGCAGTGTGCTCTGGTGGCCAAGAAGGCTAATGGGATCCTGGAGTGCATTAAGAAGAGCATCTTAATGCAGGTCAAGAGAGGTGATCGTCCCCCTATACTCAGACCTGGTAAGGGCACATCTGGAGTACTGTGTCCAGTTCTGGACTCGCCGGTACAAGTGGGATCTGGAGCTGCTGGAGAGAGTCCAGCGCAGGGCTATGAGGGGCCTGGAACTGGGGGTTCTAGATCAGGGGTCTGCAACATCTGCCTTATGAGGAAAGGCTGAGAGAACTGGGCCTGTTCAGCCTGGAGAAGGCTGAGAGGGGACCTGATCAGTGTCTATCAATACCTCAAGGGAGGCAGTGAGGAGGTGGGGGCTAGCTTCTTTTAAGTGGTGGACAGTGATAGGACTAGAGGAAACAGCCAAAAACTTAAGCACTAAAAGTTCCATGGGAACTTAAGAAAACATTTCTTAACAGACAGAGCCCTGGAACAGGGTGCTTACAGAGGTTGTGGAGTCTCCTTCTTTGGAGATCTTTAAAACCTGCTTGGATGCAGCCCTGTGCCATGTGCCAGGTGGGGCATGAGCAGTGGGGTTGGACTAGATGACCTCTAGAGGTCCCTACCAATCTTAAGCATTCTATGATTATAACATTGAAGTTATGTTTGCTGGTGGGAAGAGCTTTCAAAAAAAGTTTTCAAAAAATGGTTTCAAAATTTTCCAAATTTTCAAAATTTGATTTTTTTCAAAAAATTTCAAAAAAAGTTTTACAATCCTGTAGTAGATACGTGGTTTTGTTCTATTGTAGATCTCAGAAGCTTCCTGATTAGCAATTAGGTTTTCTTGCATTTGCTTTAGGGAAATTCACTGCTTTAGCAAATAGTTTTGATGTTTGGGTACAATGTTTGGGTACAAGTCTATTACTAAGAGATAATTTTGTTGCCATTTTATGATAAAATGCTAATTCATCCTTTATAGAATGTGTGAGTTTTTGGAAGAGTAAATGACATGTCATTCTTTTTGTGCCTGATCACCATGGTAAAGTTTTGCTATGAGAAGACTTCATTCCTGTTTTGCTTAACTGATTTCTGGCTGATGGTTTCTTGGTGCCTGTCCCATTGCATATGTGATCATGAGCTCCCTTTTGCTGAGCTACCAGCATGGTGCCAGGCCCCACAAGTGTGCTAGGTTAGTCAGCTGCAATGCTCCCTCTTCACTGGGGACCCAGGGCTTAATGATGTCTCAGACACAGTCAAGTTGGCCAAGTGAACTAACCTGATTATTTGTGCTCAGTAATGTTAATATTGTCTTAAAGCTTTCTCTGAGAGTAAAAAGTTAACACTACAATGAGCAAGATAAGCACAGATTACTGCAAAAGTACTGAAAGAGCACAAATAGAGAAAAAGAGAGAATGAGTATATAGTAGAGAAAGAACACTGACAGGGAAGGCAGCTAGAGACAGATATACAAACCTCTTCTAGCCTTTTTTGTTTGCACATGGAACAGGCTAGGGGAATATGTGCAAAATAATCAGGTATGAGCAGTATATAATAGTAACACAAAATAGATGGACCTACCTGGAGGGGTGAGAGACATGACAGTTTGAATAAAAAGTAGATCATGGCAGTTTTCCTTTGATTTCTCCTAGGCATTACTGCACATTCTGATTTTTCCTTCATGTAATAAAGGGAGAAAGGATTTAATTGAAATAACCTTGTATTCAATTAGAGTCCTTTATTTTTTTAACATGTTAATTGAAGTGCACTCGATATCCATCAGAAATAAGATGACTCAGTTTTACTGGATTGATGCCAGTAACTGAGAATTAGTGGCATAAACATTCTTATTGGGAAAAACAATATTTGAATAAATTGTTCTGTGGATGTGGTTCTTTTTGCACCATCTGTAGGTATTCACTGACCTTTTTGCTGATCGATAGCAGAGATTGTCAAAAGGGATAGAAAGTAGTTTGAAAAGAATAAGACCTCTTTACACCAATGAATTGAAAGGCAGATACAGAAAACAGTACATTCCAGCTTGTAAAATGTTCCCATTATTTTAAAAACTGAAACTGGTGATTAGTCATTCAAATAAATTGTAATTAAATGGGAACATGATGATTGTATTATGCTAATGATAGAAGTGTGTATTAAATGTTTGTAAGTTATTCAAGAAAATCTACTAGGTAATTAGAAAAAGAATTAGTGTTTCTTTAAAGCTATCAAATTACTTGTTTTGCATTAACACTTTTAAAGCTCTATTGTCTCATTTATAATAAACTGATTTTAAGGAGATAACTCCATCAAATGGTGGTTGAGAAATGAAGATAGAAAGGGCAGAGTATCAATGTTCCAAGATAAACTATAGCATAATTACTTCCTTAGGAGCAGTGTATTTTGACTTCTGTGGCAAGCTATACATAAATGATGCAACATTATTTCATAGATGTCATACACCATTCTGTATGGTTTCCTATGGATGGCTTTACATATCAAAGACAAATGACCATAAACTAGTGAAATGCTGTATATAGGCTTTGGAACAAGAAAGGAAACCTATTAATAGAATTCAAAGTGAAAGTAAATTCTTTTTTAGTTGACTTAAACAGCAGTAAGGGGGAAAGCAAATGGTGCCAGTACAGATGTCTTGAATGTTATTCAAAGTTAAACCGACTACCCAGCATGGGTATGGATTCTTCAGTGAGATCAAGATTTGGTTCAAGTCGTCTATTTCTTTTTTTTTTTCCTAACACATGATTAAAAAATAAAGAGAAAAAAAAATTCTTCTCTGTGTCCAGAATCTGGAATTTCCAAAATCTCATGTAATCACAAGATCTTTTTTTAGAAATTCTTTTGAAATTGGCTACTTACTAATTATCATTGTCAAAGTATACTTTCATGTTTTACACCTACAGAAGAAATATAAATCTCTTTTCAGGGAAGTTTCTACCAAGCTTGCCTTAATTCGTGAGCTTATGCTGAGTTTAAAATATAGTTTGTGTTGGAGTAGATCCCTAACTTGTATAAAAGCTATGATGGATGATGGCATCTGGGAGAAAAGTGTTAAGCTGTTGAAATGTATGTGAAATGAGTGAACATAGATTTGTAAAACATTCTAGGAGAATTGCATTTCAATATAAGGGAACTTGACTTTTTTTTTCTTCCCCTTTCCAAAATTCCATAAAATATATTTCCAAGTTTGTTACTCTTGCTCTCACTTCTCCTGCTTTGCTAGTTCTCAGTCTTCAGTAATATTATGTTGCCAGGACTTAGCAGAAACATCATGCTTTGATTAAAGATTACAAGAATTTTGTGTGATAACATTTGAGCAAATGAAACTGCTATTTTGAATACTGTTTTCTTTTTTTTAAAGTTGAAGAACTTCTAAATATATTTCATAAAATTTATTAATCAGCTTCAACTGAAATATGTCACTGATGTGTGACTTGGTAGACTTAAATCTCTGAAATAAATAGAAAGACTGTTATTCTACTTACAGAGCCTTGGAGAGATCAATATTAGAGTCCCTCATTATGTTAATGTGCATAGCTCCTCTGATAGCTGTTTGAGAGTTGTCTATGGAAGCTGTATTTCACAGCAGATTTAATTCTTTATTGTGTTTTGTTTGAACCAATCTGAAATTGATATATTTAATGAGCCAAATTAGTCTTAACTGTTTGCTTGGGAATAATAATTGAAATCACTAAAACATTATTTCACATCTTGGGAGATTTTTGTTCTACGAAGAGAGCTAAATAGGAAACATTTTCCCTTAATCATTTTGGGGAAAAATAAAGTAATTTCAAAGTCTTCCTAGAATACTGGAGACTCAAATTTGAATTTCCCATAATACCTGAATAAGATCATTTTTTAAAGATGAAGTATATTACTTTTCATCTAAAACTTGTAGTAACCAGCTATTAGCTACTTTGTTCCTGGTGATTTATACCTGGTTTTCTTCCATCTCAAATTGGTGTCACATACCACTAACTTAACATGTCAATCTCTTTTCACTGAACTGCTGAATAATCACCATAATATTTAAATGTTTATATAAATTGAAAATAATAATGAAATGGAAGATGTAAAATAAGAAAATAATCACCACCATGTCAAATACCCTGGGGTAGATGTCGTAATCTACTATCAGTTAATCTGGGGCAAATAAAGACCACTCTGCTGTTTTTATTTTGTGGATTGTGGTTTACTTTGTGTCTCCACTGTGAAACTGAAAACTTTGTGATATAATTTTACTAGAAGTTTGAATCTTTTGCAGAAAATTCCTGGCCAGCTCTAATCCAACATGTAATTGTGTCTAATTAGATATTTATTACTATAAATCACAGTTGGAGAGACAAACACTCATAAATAGTGAAGAGATGAAATATCAGAATTCATGACTAAATGTATAACTGACTAATGATCAAGTTATCTAACTTTTAGATATATTGTTTGCAATTAAGAGTTACGTTGGTGAATGCTCTGTACCTACAGCAGTCTTTGCGGAAGGATGTAATTAATCCATATGAGCGATTCCACAATGCAAGAATTGGTAACAGAAATGATTAAAGGTCTTGCTGTCAAGGAATAGATTTCATGCTTGAAAAGTTTAATTTCTCATTTTCAAAGCAATGTACGATATTGACAGGAATGATGCAAACTTCCTCTGCAGTTGATTACCAAGTTTTTTTCTTAAAATACACATTGTATACACTGAAAGACTTTGGAAAGTAGCAATTGCAGTAAAGGTTCACGTGATTGGAAATGACTGAACAAGACAATACTACATTTTTAATCTTGGTATCATATGTATAAACATACAGCCTAAAAGAAATGCTACAGACAGGTGCTCTGTGTGAATTCTTCATGCTTCTGTGACATTAACAGCTGAGATTCACTCATTTGACTGCAGAGGAGATGACCTTATGGCAAGAGGAACTATAAGCAAAAGAACTAGGGAATCTAGGTTGATTGCATATTAGTGTAGCACTCTCTGGGTAAATGCACACTGCCATTTATTAGATATAAGCAGATGTGAAGCTTTAGTTTTCATGGGAGGCGTATTTCAGTAACTTCTAAATCCTTTCACAATGTTAATGACCCATGGCATTTGACCAAAGCTATAAGTGATGGCTGTTCAATTGCACTGTAGTTTATGAAATACATGATTTATTAAGGTCGGTGCTATAAATAATGTAGCATCTGAAAATGAAACACACCATATGGTTGCAAGTGTAAAGTGACTTGCTTTTAACGTAACCTTTTGCTATCCAAAAAGAAATGCCTAGAATAATAGATATTCCAGCTCTTTATTTATGATCTTGGATACAGCACTATGTAGTGGACTGACAGTCAAAGGTACTAACTTCCAGTGAGATTTGTGTTTCTAAGCACCAGATGTTTTGTTGAAAATCTTTGAAGTTCATTTGTAACTCTGTGGTTGATATTGTCCATGTTAGATCAGAGGTTCTGTGTGTGTAATCATTAAAATGCCCAAACATTTTTAAAAGGAATTGTGAAGATTAATTAGTTAATGATATTTAGAGCTTTGAAAACATAAAAGGCTATCTGGGTCTTATTCAATGTTTTAGTGCTGCTGTTTTTCTCCAGGTAATTTTTTTTTCCCCCCTCTCTGACCAAATAGACATTCCGCCCACTCTTTCCTCATCTATTCTTTGCTAATGAACACAACAATCAAAATCACAGGTCCTTAAATTGTTATTTCTTTGTTTTGCCTGTGCTATAACTAGCCTACAACAAATTGCATGAGATATCTCATTCAGAGAAGAAAATACCAAAGTGTCTTGTACCTTGCCAAACAACCTTGGAGACTGCATACTTGTTATGGTGCTCATTGGCACTGATCTGAACAGGGCAGGCTTTGGGCTGAGTGGCTTTTTAACGCTTGAAGACTTCTGATAGCACATTTGAGAGGAGATTTCTGTTGACTTCCACAAAATTTAGCTGATTGACATTTCTGTGAAGCTCCCATGCAATTATGCTATGTTTTATGGATCATATACTACTGTATATGGTACTTAACATTGTATTAACAAAATGACTTTATCAGATCCTGTCTTTAAATTTGAAAATTAATTTGGGAAAGAAAAAGCATATATAAATATAAATGATGAATTAGATCTCACCCTGAAGGTAGTTATTGATTCCTTTTGTTCCCAAATTGCTCCTCTGGGTCAATTATGAATCTTTATTGTTCATTTATTTATTTCTGTTTTGAAGGATTTATAATCTCTAAAACTTGTATTACATGCGTTCTCCCAAATGCATCTTCTCTTCTGTGGTGCTAAACTGAGACGTGTTCTCCAAGATAAGCTGCTGTATTATGCTGCTCTAGGCCATTACTTAGGAATGGGATTTTCCATTCTCAGTATGTAAATACATCTGGTTTGACTGTGAAAGAGAATTTGGGACAACTTGTTTGTTAAATACTCTTTCAACATAGTGTATCAGATATGCTTGGTTGACTTTCAGGTAACCAGAATGGGTTTGGCTACTGACAGTTATCCAGAAACTCATAGGTAGGGATCACTTTGTGAGGCTATGGATCTGCTTTCCTTGCACCTTGCTGTGACTTCTATTGCTATGTATTGCCATTTGATTTGCCTTTTTCAATTTTATGCACAGCACTTCCTGGAGAACTAGATGGCTTATTTTGTGTACAGCCTTCAAGACACACATCATTTAATACTATTTGCAGACTATTAAGAAAAAAAATCACTTTCAAACACAATTTGGATTGACTGCTGCTGATGTAAGTGTATTGCTTCTTTAGGAATTAGCACTTTGAAATTAGGTGCTATTGTGTGTAAATTCCTACGCATTCAACTGAATAATGGTCTCAAGGTACTACATAGACCAAAACAGCATAAATTGAAGATCATATGAATTGTAAAACTGAAAGAAAAGCCAGTGTTTGCATTTTGATAAGTGAGTAACCATAGTGATATTTGATATGTTACAGTGGACTCGTACTGAATGGCAGGTCTTACACTAATAACTGTATGTCCCAAAGGAATGATGGTGGAGTAGTCCTCATACTAGTTTTTGTAACGTTGTAGCTTCATTTTAAAAATTTTTTTAATTTTAATTTTTTTAATTTTTTTTTAAATTTTAATTTTAACTAAGAGTGCAAAATGCATCCTGGCCCATTTTATATCTTCTTTTTTTGACTATTTTCACTGGTTAGCAGTCTACAAATAATTTTAATAAAATATTTTGCTTCAACAGCATCTTTCTTTCTTCTTTGCCTTATGTCTTTCCCTCTGTTCCCTGGGGCTCCTTTCCTAATTGGCTGTCCTTCCTTCAATTCCCACTTAGCCCTGGATTGTGTAGTTTATAATCATTAATTTCAAAAGGTTTGCAGAATTGTGCTCCCTTTGCTGTCTAAACTCTGAATTCTTCAGGTGATTCTGAATCTTTTAAGGTTTGTACCTGCCAAGTATGTGATGGCTCCAGTTTTCATTTAAATTATTACTGGAATACAGCTAACAGGCAGATGCAGGGACTAGTGTCAGATGTATTCATGCACTTGTTACAATAATGCATGTGATGATAGTGAAAACTTTGAGCTAAATGCTTGGCCTTTCATATTCAGAAAGCCTTGTTCTCTGTATTTATTATACAACAAATCATTAACCTAACAATGCTATCCTGGAATCCAATTTGAACTGCACTATCTGTATCACATTTGCTAATTTTCTTTATTAGTCTTTTCTCATGTTTTTCTACTGAAGAGCTTTTAAAGTCCATGTGGATTAACCATTCTACTCACTCCTCTGATCTCTCATTATCATTTCCTTAAAGCTGATTAGACTTTTGTTATGTCCTCTTCATAAATCCTGTCTGAAAATTTGAGCATTTTGTGTATATTTGAATGTCCTTTTGTTCTTGGATTTTTTTTCAATTTTAATGGTGTGCTAGAAGACTCTTAGTTCTTACTTCCTTTACACATAATGTAGTTATTTGAAGTCTACTATCAGGGAAGTATTACTCAATTGCTTATTAGATGGGAACCACTACAAGAATATTGAATTTCTTACTAGGTCAATACACAGATCAGGCAATAATTTGAAGATATCTACCTATTGATTGTTTATTTCATCTACCTGTTGGTTGGTTGTTTATTTCGTCTTCGCTATTCTTCCTTTTTGCAAAGGACGAGTATCTGATAGTTAACGTAAGAAAGGCTTTTGCCTGTGTGTATATGCTATTACCTTGTGTAATGCATAACACAGAGGGAATATGCCAGTAAGTCATGGTTTTGTAGGAAGTGGTTTTCCTATCCTATCAATACATAGATGTTCTTAAAATTCCAGAATGAGTTTGTAAGAATATTGGGCACCTATGTTTCTAGAATCATACCTTGTTCGCTTGATACGATTGGTGCTTTTCGTGCTTGCTAAAAACAGCTTCTGGGAGAGTAAAGCTTTAGGAGACTGAGAGATTACTTCTGCAATAGAGCAGTGATAGAGGATTTAGCTGTATAGAAAGTAATATTTTACTGGCACAGAAGTATGCTTTTTAAAGTAATGATATAGAAAGATCTAATTTTGTCCCACAAAATGGTGGGAAATAGCTTGCTGGATGCATTTTTGATAGTTTGCTGCCTGATAGCCTCTTCCAGCCCGTGTAGATATCATGGGTCCCTTCTCTGAAGTTGGTCTCAACTGGGAGGCCTTGGAAGGCCTCGAGGGAGCAAAAAAACATTGCTGTGAAAGAGCATTTCTGTAGCATCATTGACCTAGGTAGGCATCCTGCTTAAGTCTGGTTTTCTGTCTCCTCTCAAGGCTGAGGATTTAAAACTGGTCTTCAAAGATAGCTTGTGTGTTACTCAGTCTCATCTGAAGAGCTCAGTGACCACATTTCCCTGCCAGATGCAATACTGTGTTTTCCTGTTCACCTCTTGCTGTGTCTCTGAGGCAGATTTGCCATGACAGGTATCGTCCTTTAGTAAGAAATTACTTATTTTTATTCTAAATAAGGCTCTTGATAATTTCAATTCAGCCTAGTGGTACTTGTTTCTGTTTAAATATTCTTTCCAGAAAAGCTTGATATCTGATTTTGTCTGAATTGTAACCACATTGAAACTGTTCACCAACAGAATGGCCACTTTATTTTCTGAAGTTCTTGCTTGTATTACCTCTAGGAAGAGGAATTTTGCAGTGAAGAATCTCTCATCTCTGAGTGATGCATGATTTCTTTTCTATAAATGTCTCCTTTTCAAAAATCTTTTCACTGCAGGCTTCCTGTAAAGTGCATGCAGTGATTTTAAAGTTCTTGTCCTTATTTCCAAGTTCTTGAGTGGCTGTGGCATTTGACTAATTTTCTCTTCTGCATTTTCTGAGCTGTTAATTACAGTCTGAATCATCAGGTTACTTATTTTTTCTATATTGTAATTTGGTGAATTGTGAGTCACGAAGTTTTTGTAGCTCTACCCTTTTAAAGATACTGTGGAATCCTCTCCTGCTGCCCACCTAGTGTCCTTATTTAGTGTCCTTATTTAAAATAAGGTTGAAGAAGGAAGTCTTTGCTACCACTTTTAACTCAGCAGTTAGTTATACTTCTTCAGTGTCTCTTAACTTTTTTTTTACTCTACAATCATGTGATTTTTTTTTTTAATTCTTAGTGAGTTCCCTAGTAATGAAACAACATGAAATACATGAAATCTAAAATATGTGAAGTTATGGTTTGTATAAAAGTGTTTATTCTGTGTAAGATAGAAACAAAAGAAGCATGAGAATTTACATGCTTTCTTAAACAGGCCATTAAAATTGTCTTTTGTTGGAAGCAAAAGTTGAGGCTGTTTTATATGATTTCCCACATAATTGGAAGTGGTTAAAGAGTAGTTCACTCAGACTTTCTTCTAGCAGATGTGAAGCTGAATTTTTAACATTTTTCCCTGCTATTCCTGCAAGTGATTCTTTGTAGTCTAATGGAAGCTTGAAGTTCTCCCCTATCGCTCTAGCATCTTGTGCAGATCCTATGATATTTTTTGTTTTACAGAAACTTAGTACTGTTTCCTTTTGACTATTTCAATCTCCCTAGTACAATTCTTGAAACTAGCCTTTTTATGTACTTTATATACTTTTGAGAAATTCCAAGGAAGTTGGGTCTGTGCTTGGCTAGAGATCACCTTGTTTATATTCACAAGTGCTTCCCTATTTCAAAAAGAATTGGGATTAAAAAAGTAGAATGTGTATTTTAAATCTGTAACTTACAATTTCTACAATGAATCATCAAGGAAGCCAGCCATTTTCTCACAGCCAAACAGCTATTTTTTCTGTTATCTAGCAGCACATGAATTTACACATCCCTTTCTTTCCAATTTTCCTGCTGCAACTCTTGCAAAACAAGAGCTACTGAAGGTAGTTGTGCCAAAAGCCACGCACCTCTCCCATGGGAAAATAACATACCTTTCTGAATAGTACAGGCAGTTTGCAACCTTCAGAGAAAGGTTCTTTAGGCTCCTGGAAGAAAGAGCAGATGACACAAACATCTAACATCATTTTCAGAATGTTGAAATATGTATGATCACAATAAGCACGAACACGGGAGCAGAGATAAAGTTTAGATAAGCAGTGTTTCTGTGCCTGAGAAGATGGTATCCAATGGGAAGAAAGAAAGCGAGAAAGAGAGAAAAGGAGATAGCCCATACCTCTAAATTAAGAGAGGGAGACAATTATATGGGAAGAACAGATTTCACCTGAACCTTAAGGCAAGGCACTTAGAGAGAGAGAGAGAGAGAGATTTGTATGCAGTGCTAGAACTGTTTTAGAAATAAGATAGGAGGACCTGAATGAAAAAGAAGACAGTTAAGTACTCTAGTAAGAGGATACAAAGCAGATATGGAAGACAAAGCAAGTTGTGTAATGAAGGACTATCTCATATTTAAGATACTTTGAATCAAACTGACGTATCATGTCAGTGAGTAGCAAAAAAACCTGTACAATAAAGGAATCAAACTAGTTTTAAATCCTTTTTTCTAGCACACAAAGAGCAAAAAGTCTGATTGGGGTTTACCAATTGAGGACTAGGATATAAAAGCAGTATTCATAAGAGATGAGGCTATTACAGATGAACAAAACTATTTCTTTATATTGGTGCCCATTTTTGATCGGGATGTGGGAGGGTTCCCATAATCTTAAGTGGAGGGCGTCAAACAAAAAGAATGATCTAAAGTAAACACCAAGTCTGGATAGTATTCAACAAATAATTTTATGGGAACTCAAGGATGAAATATTTTTACTACTGGCTATGTAATTTATAGCAAGGATGAATAGCAGTGTGTAACTTTTATATAAGTCTTACTTGGAAGCAATATCTAGAGGTGAATATAATCCTAGTCTGGGGATCTCTAGGTCTGCAGCCTGTAGCAGGAAAGGAGTGGAAACTATGGTAAAAGACAATTAGTGAATGTCAAGGTTTATGAAATGAGAGGAGTCCTTACTCTGGGGTTTGTATGGAACAAGTATTTAGGTAAAGGTAATTTGGTGGATTTAGCCTTGGTTTTCAAAATTTTTGACCAAATCCCTCACCTAATACTCTTTAGGAAATTAAGCAGCCATGGCATAAGATTAAGCAGCCATGGCATAAGAGAAAAGCACAGGTGGCTAAGAAATAAGTTGAAAAAGAGGGAACAGATTACAAGCAATGGTCATCATTTGCATTGGATGAAGATCATCAGAGGTGAGAGGATTCTGTGTGAGTTGCTGTGATGCTTAATATATTCTTAGATCATCTGGAAAAGTCTATTAGTGATGAGGTGACAAGGTCTGATGATCGTAAAAAGTTATTCAGAGTAGTACGTGAAAAAATGCAGAAAGGCTTTAGTTTATACTGTAAATACTAAAATGGCAGATAAAATTCACTGTAGAGCTATATGGAATAAGACACACCTGGAGAAAGGACACTATCTTTCAGGGGAAGGCTCTGTGCTCATGGACATTAAGGAGTGATACTCAAGTGTGATAAGCACTGATTCTTCTCACAGCAGATTGCATATCTATGGGTAACCTTCCCAAAAGATTTAGAGGTGAGAAATTTTCTGTGGGCAATTGGACAAACCCTTGAAGCAAAAGAGCATTGTAGGTTACTAACAGGCAAACTGCAGTGTACTCAAGAATCCTGCTGAGCTAAAAATGGTCAGGGGAGGCAAAGTATTATATAGGTTTCCTCTGTTCTCAGTCTTCCCAGGATAGCTCTTACTAGCAACTACAGAAGGCAGGCTAGCTAGGCTATATAGAAGCTATATGCAGACTGTAGAATGGCTATATACAGAAGGCTGTTCTTTTGTTCTTTGTCTTTTGGAAGATACTAAGAATAACTTATATAGCTTTATCTTGTATTGCTCTACTAACCCAGGATGAACAGGATATAAAATGCCTCCCCCTTGCTTACCATGCTAACAAGAAATCTGGGCAGATGTAAATGGATGGCACATAACTGGCTGTGACAAATTTACGCCACTTGAGATGCCTCAGGGAAAATGCTTGTGGACATGTCTTTATTCCATGTAGCACTGGCATTGCACAATGGAACTCTTGTTTATACATCCCCTGTTTTAAAATTCCATTTTTTCTCTCAACTTTGAGAAAAAAATCTTGTTCAAAAAATAAAATGCTACTTTCATGATTTTTCTGCAGTTCATTTAATGGAGCTAATCACAAGACTTTTTTCTCAATGTTGAGGGAAAAACTGAGTAAAATCTTATCTGTTAAAGAAGCTGGTTTCTACCTTAATTCTGGAATAGGTCTTGCATTTCATAACAAATGTTTCAAATTAGAGTCAAAAGCGCTATTTTTCCTTGTGCTTGTTTGAGCTTGAAAGCTAAAATCTATATTACCTGTTGTTATACCGTTTGAGCTGACAAAGCTGTCTGCGGATGATTATTATTCAGATTTCATGGGCATCTTTCAGATCAACTGCACATTTTCACTTGTTATAAATTATTTCTCAAGAAAAACCTGATCGGTTTCAAAACGGAATTTCTTATAACCACTTAATGACTTATAATTCCTATTGACATGCATTTTGCAGAACAATAATACTGTACATAGTTCATGTATGAGCAAATAGAATTACTGCTAACATCTTCTTTTAAGGTTCTTGTCACTGACTCTCCCTTCAGTCAAATACTGTTAGCTCACTAATCAATCTACTTGTCAGAAATCCTGTTCTTTGGCAGAAGACACTGAGAAATTTGACAAAACACATTAAATTGGTGATGTTGATTAATGTTTTTCAGTTAGTAGCATTTTGTTGAACACTATAAATTAAGAATTTTGATGACAGTTGGCTTTTCCTAAATTATATACAAGATGGGCTTATCATTGCAATGAAGCAATTATTCTTCTCTAAAACTTTTCGTGACTGTCTGCTGCATGCAAGATTTTATCGAGTAAATTTTCCTTCTTCTTCCTCCCTTCCTCCCTTCTTTGTTTCTCTCTTCTGAAGTATTACAAATGTCACGATTTGAGCTCCATAAATAGCTTTGGCTTAAAAAAAATTAAGAAAAAGAGAGAAAGAGGCTTGACTAGATATGCTTAGTAAAAAACCTTCAAGATCATTGAGTCCAACAGTAAACTCATCACTACCATGCCTCTTAGTCTATATCCCTAAGTGCCTGATCTACTCTTTTCTTGAATGCTGCTAGGGATGGTGACTTCACCACTTTCTTGGGCAGTCTGTTCCAATGCTTGATTACTCTTTTCATGGCAGCCGCTCTGCCCCAAGCCTGTAGCATTGCACGAGGTTATTGTGACTGAAGTGCTTGGCGTGGCACTTGACCTTGATAAAGCTGCAAGGATGAAACAGAAGTTCTAAGAATTTGGCCTTTGCTAGTGTTTCCCCAAATATCTCCAAAATTTCTCACTCTCCCTGAGAAATACAGAAATACATGGAGGTTGCATACTGGCAATGGTCTACAGGAGCCTTTTAAAGACTTTTATATTAAATGTGAGAGTCTTTCTTGCCTTTGACTGTATCCTTTCAGCATGTATTTCAGCATTCTTGGAAAATGATGTCCCAGGAGTTCAAAAAAGTAATTTGTTTCCAGAAATGTCTGACCTGTGAAAAGCACAGGACTCTTTTCAGCACATATTTAAACTAATATTGTCCAGGATATGTTTTATAAAGCATTTAAATGTTGTTAACCTTTCAGATAGGTGTTCTGCAGTGGAAGCAAAGGACAATGTATCTATGGTTCTTCTGGATAAAGAAGTAAGCTTATCTTAAATGCCAGCTAGAAATCAGGAAATCTTGATTACTTCTTCTCTGCACTTTCTCTTCTTGAACTGTGTAGAATAAAAAAAAAACCCTGTATCTGGGAAAAGGAGAATGAAAATAATATTTGGATATAGTACATGTAATAAAGGAATTTATCCAACACAGTAGTATTCCATTTCCTAATTCTATCGACAAGTTTTCTAGAGGTAAAAATCATTTCTTTTGCTCTGTACTATCTCATACTCATCCAGCATCCCTCCTTGTCCTGAAGTAACATAGTCAAGATTTCACAGCTGCCTTCAGTGCTAACAGTTACTTTTCTTTTGTCACTTGGAGACACTGTCTCCTAATTACCCCGTTTAGTAGAATGTTTTGGGTTTTGGTGGTTTTATTTTCTAGCTCTTCTAATTCTTGATTCAAAATCACCGTTTATGCATGGTTACGATGTCTCTAAGAGAATTAGATAGATATTCTGTGTACATTAAGTTAGACAGAATTTTTTTTCTTTTCAACTGTCAAATAATTTTCTCTTATTATTTACTCTCTTAGGTAAATAATTCTGTCTTTCCAGAAATTCTGGCAGTTGAAATTTATACTGGTTGAGCACTGTGTTAAATTAGCAATATATACAAAACAGGTTTTTTTCTTTTTGATTTTTGTCAGCAGTTGCACTTAAATTTGTTTGCAAAACTGTGTTGTTTTCATTCATGTTTCAGTCTGAATATGTGCTTCTGTGGTTAACAAGGGGATGCCTTGGAGGTTCAAGTAAAAAGTGGGTATGGGAAACACTTGTCATACTGATAACACAGTTGTGACTACAAAGACATGATGAGGAAAAAAAGCAAATGCATTAAAGACACTATTAATATGAACTGAGAATAGAATGTAGCGGAATGGTTCCTCTAAGAACTAGCTGGTTTAATGTTATTACCCAAGCAAGATTCATTATTCAGGGATTCATCCTGGCATTCAGGATACTAATTTCCATACACAGAAACTGCTGTGGATTACATACATGGCTATAGATTTCAAGATATTAGATATGTTTAGATATGAATACCTAAACAAGAGAATTATAGTTAAGGATTTAAATGACCTATAAGTTGAGCAAATTGGGCAGCACATGCCCATGTATTTATCAGGTCACCAGGATACCATTTTCTGTTTTGTCTTCACTCATAGTTGTTGATCTGAATTATGCTTCAGTAGAGAAAGCAAAGAATAGCTTATCTAATTGAAACTACAATAAGAATTTAATTAAGCAGACTGTAGTGACTTGAATTGTAATTGAGAGAAAATTGAGGCTACCACTCCTACTAAGCTTTCACTCTGAGAAATAAGAGCCTTTTTTTTTTCCACTCATCTAGATTTTAAGCTCATGTATTCATAATGGAGAAAGCGGGCAATGGAGAAAGAAAAGCAACGAGTTGTTCGCGCTTCCTTAGTTTTCTTGAATCTGCCCATATGTTGGTTTTCTTTCTAAGTCTTAATGAAACCTTGTATTGCTTTACTTCCAGTAGATCAATAGAGCTGGAACCCACAACTTTAATGATGCCTAGAATTATGACAATGGGGAGACATTTCCCCTGTGTAGTATGTTCAGTGTAAATTCACCACTGAATTTAGGCAATATTTTTAGGCAATTTGTCTTAGACAATGTTTTTAACCTCAATATTCAGGCCTTAGAGAGGCTTCTAAGGAAGGATTTGCTCTGTTGTTTGTTGCTACTTTTCTTTTGCTTGCCAGTTGTATAGTTCAGGATTTATATTCTTTTATAGTAAAACAAAAGATTGTTCTTTGCTGTCACTTTTTTAGAAGTAAATTGAACATATTGTTGAAAATAATTTCAACATTCCTGGTAACTGGTATTCCTGTTACCACTTGTAATTTGTCACCATAATGTGTGGATTTGATTTTGTTTGTAGGGTGTCTAGATTCTGCAAAGTCTTTTGTGTAACATCATTTATAGAAATGAAAATAGAATAATTGAGGCTGAAGCTTCTCGGAGACCAGCATATATAGGCATAGTGGGTTTTCCTGCTTGCCAATTAAGTATGTAAAATGTGGTGCTGAGCATGCTGTTCAGCTGACAGGCTAGTTAAGGACATGATTTTCCTATAATGTCTATCATATAGGCTGATAAGTTATTAAAAATGCGGAAATTGAGATTGTTGTTTTCCATTCATGTCAGATATCCTGCAGTAATAGTTAGGAGATGAAAATCATGTTTTGAGAGGTGAAAATCCTGTGTAGTGCCACTGGTCTCTGGTTGTAGACTCCAATTCTCTTCAATTTTCTAATATTCTTCAATTCTCTTGAATGTGCTAGGTAAAATGGAAGGGAAATAAGAGCAAATGATATGCACTTAAAGCTCCATTGTGAATACATCCCCCATTAAAAAATTAAAATACTAATGTAACTGTCCATGTCAGAAATTAGGCTATTAGGCTTTCTATTTAGTGCTTTTTATTTTTTTTTATTTAGCTGCACAAATGTGTGTGTGCTTTGGCCCCCTTAATGAATTGTTACTTTCCCAATCTGTCCTAAGGGAACACTGTTCTCAATTTTTATACCCTGAAAATGGCACATTCTTGTATTTTCCTTTGCAGTTCTACTTATTACTCTAGTGAAGTAACAGCATTGCTGTAAATAGTTTACTCTCAGTTTGCAGTGTTCCTTTTTAGAGGCCTTGCATCGATGTGGAGAATCATCCTTGAAAAAGTCTGTTCAGTAATGGACTTCGTGCTGATGCCAATAATGATGTTTCTATGCAGATGTCAATGGAAAAGTAGGTAGCATATTTCAAGGTGTTCTCTCCTGTTGCTGTGGCAGAGCGTTAGAAGCTGTTCCTGCAGACTCTTTTGTAAAATAACTGTGAAACTAATATTTGTGTTCCTCTTCAGATCTGGGATCACTAGTTCCAAAATAATTATGTGAGAATGAGGTGTTTTTTGCAAGCTCTTTACATCAGAGTGTGTAGGCAAGACACCAAGTATGGCATGCTTCAGGGAAACCTTTTCTAGGAGTTCTTCCACTGAATTCTTTTATTAGACTGTTTGAAAGCAGTTTAAACTGAGCTTTGTATCGTCCTTAGAAACTGGGAGGTTCAGAAACAAAGCATGCATATGTACAAAATACCTGAGGTTTTTTGGAAATAGATTAAAATAAAAGAAATTCAGAAGCAGACAAGAAAGGAGAAACAAAGAACTTGACCTGTAGTCAAGAAAGAAGCCTAGGTGACTGAAAAAACTTTGATATGGGTATTGCAGTAGACCTGCCTCAGTTTGGAAAAGAACCATTGCAGATTGTACACAGGAGGTCAGAGGAAGAGAATGGGGGACCTAGAAACCAGCTGCAACGAAGAGAGTACTCAAAGCATTATTGTTTTTGTGCTGAATTTTAGTATTCCTTACAGTCCCTTGCTTTTAACCTTATTGAATGTAGCTCATGATATCTCTGAGATATTTCAGTAAAATATTAACATGTAAGTGGTAGATATGTTCTGCATCATGATAAACTTTGTCTTAGCAAGCACAGAGGATGCTAGCCTGACAAATTATATCTAAATATGGAAATTTGAGAAAAAAAGGCCCAAAGGAATGCAGTGCCACTAATTCTGAAGTGCATTACATATTTTATATACATGGTTCAGTTCTTGCCAGGTGGTCTTTGCACACTGCATGCACTGAATAACCCAGCTATCTCTACTGAATCTAAACTCTAATTATAATTTCACTGATTATTTTTGAATCTGTTATGTAATATCTCCATAGACTCAGGCTCAGTAAATGAAATCCATGCATTTTATTAGTGCTCCAAAAATATATATCAGATACTTTTTGGATGCACTATGCCCAATAAATGTTTCTTACATTAAGAATAAAGTATATGCTTCAAAATAAAATGATATATTTTTCATTTTAATAATGGAACACATATATAATTCCTTGACTCGGAGAATTAAGGAATGGAATAAAAATGTAATAATAAAAATAGTCGTATCAGGATGCCTTATTATGCTGCACTATTAAGTTATAATATGCAAAGTATGATTAGTAATTCCATTTACATGGAAATTTTAAATATTAAGGGCCTACTTAGAGATTTTTTCAATATATTTTCAGAGTGTTCGGTATGGGAAGTAATAGAATGATAGAATCCTTAAGGCTGGAAGGGACCTTTAGAGATCATCTAGTCCAACTGCCCTGCACATGTGGGGTCACCTAGTACATGTGGTATAGGATGGAAAGGAGACCTCTCTTGGTAACCTATTCCAAGGCTCTATCACCCTCACTGTTAAGAATTTTTTCCATAAGTTCCTGTAGAACTTTTGGTGCTTTAGTTTGTGGCCATTTCCTCTAGCCGTATCGCTTGCCACCACTGAAAAGAGGCCAGCTCCCTCCTCCTCATTCCCTCCCTTGACAATTTTCCCATAGCCCAAAAGTAAGTGTTTATAGTAAAAATATGCCATTAGTTTTTCCTTTCCTCTTTTCATAAAATATTTACTCTTCTAAAAATATTTAATATCATTTCTGACAAAGTTGCAAGATTTGAAGATGTACCTTTTGAATCCTCATTTTGTATCATGCTTGGACTAAACCTGTGGTCATGTGCCTGGACAGCTTACTGTCTGAAAAAGTAGTTTCCTGGCAGTTTCCCATATGAATCTCAACTGAAAAAAGTGAACTCCAAGGTTAAGGGGAGTCAAGTTGGAAAACATGAAAGCAGCCAAGAATCCCCCCTGCTGCAAGAAACAGATTCCAGAGAGTGCCATAATCATTAACTTAAAAGGTCAATCCAGATACTTTAAAATAGTTTAATGAGACTTGAAGAGATTAGATGGCACAGATTAGTTTTACAAATCTACTGTAGCTACAGTTTTCCACAGAAGAAAACTGTGATTTGCCCAAAATGTCACAGGAAATCTATACTGGAGCAGGGAGTAGACTTCAGGATCTGAAGTTCACACTAGCACCCTAGGCAGTAGGGTGCTTGTTTTCCATGTTTATGCTCATTTTGTGGTGCACCTTTTTATTAAAATACATGTATTAATATGACTTTTTTTCCCTATGCTATCATTCTCTCCTCCCAACCTTTTGCACTTTTGTGTTAATCTACTTGTGGAATTAGGATTGAGTTTAAAATATTTTTCTGAATGTGTCTTCTGAAAAAATCTCATACAAGAAACAACACCTTGCACAAGAAAGATCTTGAATTTCTTACCAGGCAATGAAAAATTACTTGTATGGAAATGTTAAATGGGTTTAATGTACTGATCTTAATCAACTAGGATTTAGTCAAAAGGCTTTTTTTTTTTTTTTCTTTCAGTCCTAGTTTTTGGTGATTCCTTTTGTTCACATAGTAGAATGGAACAATATTTATTGTCGACCTCCCAGGGAGATATAAAGCAATTATTATGCTTATTATGCTGACTAACCTGATTGCCTTCTATGATGGAGTGACTGGCTGGGTAGATGAGGGCAGAGTGGTTGATGTTGTCTATCTGGATTTGAGCAAGGCTTTTGACACCATCCCTCACAATATTCTCCTGAGCAAGATTTGAAAGTGTGGGATAGATGAGTGGACAGTGAGGTGGATTAGGAATTGGCTCAATGGCAGAGTGCAGAGAGTGGTTGTCAATGGTGCTGAGTCCAGCTGGAGGCCTGTACTTAGTGGTGTCCCCCAGGGATCCGTCCTCAGTCCGGTCCTGTTCAACTTATTCATTAATGACCTGGATGAAGGGATGGAGTGCTCCCTCAGCAAGTTTGCTGATGAT
>JAUBOD010000179.1:899177-953133 GCA_032353885.1 Nothura maculosa
AACTGAAGCATCGGAAGTTCCATAGGAACTTCAGGAAGCATTTCCTCACTGTGAGGGTGACAGAGCACTGGAACAGGGTGCTTACAGAGGTTGTGGAGTCTCCTTCTTTGGAGATCTTAAAAACCCGCCTGGATGCAGCCCTGTGCCATGTGCTTTAGGTGACCCTGCATGTGCACGGGGGTTGGACTAGATGACCTCTAAGGTCTCTTCCGACCTTAAGCATTCTATGATTCTATGTTAAGCAGAGCTGTGTGAAAATAATGAATGTTTTTATGAAACTAAGTAGTTATTTTTATTCTGAAAAACTGCTTTGGGAATGGAAGAACTGATTTACAGTCACTTAGTTGGGTACGTCATTTTGGGGTGGATATGACTGCACAGCTGCAAAACTGGCAGTTAAGTGCTCTGTGCTTCCTCTTCAGAATTCAAAATTTTCTTCCTATTATTTCACATTTGGATGGAGTGGCAAGCTCTGTGAGGATGTCCCTTTCTCCTTTCAGCAGTTTAATTGGATTGAGATGATGATACACACCCTGTCTTCCCAATTGCTGAAACTGGCAGAAGCTCCAGGCTCCATGCTTGCCAGTTTTGTGCAGAGACAGTAAGCTCCAAGCATGACGTTTGTCTTGGAACTGACGTTTCCCTTCTCCTCTTGGGAAAAGCTGATAAGCTGATCTAGTGCAGCCAACATACCCAACTGCCAGCTCCACGCATCCTACACAGAGCCATTTACTTCATTATTTGTTGACCTGTGCATTCTCCTTGCACTAACAGGTCTGCTGCAGGATTATCATATTGATTTATAAAGCCTTTGGTCTGTTAGGCCGCGTTATCTGTCCGATGAATCTCTTTCCAGAGTACCATTGATTATCTGACACTTGATGTTTTGAGTTTTTACAAAGACAAATTGTTTTCTCTGGAAACTTCTCCCAAAATAGGATGGGTGGAATTTCATTTCACCCTTTTCACACTGCACTACAGAAGAAATTTGTTCTACAGCACTAAAACATGCAGAGAAGTGTTTCACCATTTGGACAAAAATAATCATCCACAGATAAAGCTCAAATAGGACAGAGTATTGGCATGATGGCCAAAAATTGGGAAAGTTATATCTAAAGTGCAATGAAAAATTATATACTTCAGCATATTTCTTCTTATTTTCTCTTCCTGATGTTTTGATTATTTCTGTTGTTGTTGTCTTTGGTATTTTTTTTCAAACTTTCACATAGTGCTCAGGATTTAAGAAATGGGAATTTTAGAAATACTGATGCTACTCTCTGTAGCGGGACAGAAATATTCATTGTTGTTTTTTTCTCATATTGGCGTGTGTTACTGACTCAGATATGCAGTTTTACATGGCAAACATCTTCAGTTATGAGCAGAGAGCAAAAATTGCTTACTTTAGGTAAATCTCCAATAAGGAGGACAATAAAAATAGACATTCACAGCAGCTGTGTAAGCAGAAACAGGGAGTGATGAGGATTTGCTCAGGGATCACTACAAATATGAAATATTGTGGTGGTGATAGCAGGACTAAGGAAAACAGCTCACAAAATCTGTTTTTCTGTGGATTCCAGGTGCTCTCTGGCCATATCAAGGAAGAAATAGATTTCTGAGTGATAATCCTTGTTGAGTACTAAAATTGGAATTGTATATAGAGAAGAAGGAATGTCATAAAATGCTTGTTGGCCATCATTCAGGATGAAATATTCAAGAATACAAAATAGTGACAAAATTCATTTTTCTTTTATGCAGAAAGAAAAGCTGAGTATTATGCTGCTGCAGAACAGCTTTCATTTATATTTCACTGTATGAAACTGTTATAGGACTGTCAACAACTGTGGACATAGTGGTTATTTACTGAAACTGCAGCAATGGTAAGAACTCCCGTTCTGAAGTAGGAAAACCCCATGAGATAAAAACACTGAACAAGAAGATTATATTTTTTGTTGGCTGTGAACTCTTTAAGAACTACACACATTTCCCAGAAATAATTAAAAAGAGACATAGATAAACATAAATAGTTCCATATGGTTATCCCAGTGCCAACTGTTAAAAGCTAGAAGAAATTCTTATATAGGGAGAACTGTTTAAAGTTATTCAGAATAGCTTTTACCAAGGAAAATTAGATCTTTTTGTTTTTCAATGTTGAGTACAAATCTACTTAAATATAGGATGAGAATCAAGAAATTCTGTTGTCATTGTATATAACCTTTCTGTCTTTAACACTGGGATGAGGATTTTCCAAGCGACGTGCCTTTATTTACTTCTGATTATTCCTTTCCCCATTTCCTGCATTGCTTCAGTTGAAATTGCTTCAGTAGAAATTGTTCAACTCTCTCAGAGGATAAGATTAAAGGAAAAGTATATTATTTCAGATGTTTCAAAACATAAAAACAAAACCCCACCTCTTGTTTCAATGTTATGAATTTTGTGAAGAGAGAATACTTATATGAATCTCTTCTTTGATTGTTTCTAACTCTGACCAATTGCTTTTTAAGCCTTTGTTCATTTCTTAGTATTTTTCTTAAAGTATAGTAAATATATGTAATGCATAAAGCATAAAAAGTGTTCTCAAGCGTTAAATAATGACTATTAATCCACAGGAGTGAAAAAGCATGAAACAACAATGCTTCTAAATAGTGCTAGAAAAATAAGCTGCAGCTTAGTAATAGCCATTTCTTCCATGGCAGCAACCCCTAAGTTCTCATGATGTGATAAAACCAGAGTAGCTCATACTTATATCATCTGTGTGTGATTTTGTTTTAATCATTCCAGGACCATCTTATCTGGAATGAATTCAACTAATCATAGAAAAAATATGCAGCTACAATAAATGTCTTAAAATTGTATGTAATTAAGGGTGTTTGTGGATTTCATGATGAGGTGCTTACCATTTTAGACACACATCATCATACCTACTGTCAAAATATATTAAAAGTAGAATCATATTTTCTTCAAAAGTCACCTGCTAGTTATTTTGTGATCGTCTTTCTTTGGCAACTATAAGCAGTTATACTGAGTTTTTATCTGAACACTTGCTGAGCAAGTAGCAGCAATAGCATTTTGGTAATATTTCCAGTGCCAGTGTGTTTCACTTCCATAGTTCAAAGAAAGCATTCTTTGCTTCAACAGGAATGTTAGAGGTGCTATGCCATTCCTCGCTATGCAGAAAAAAAATGCAGTTAATTTTTCAGAGTACGCCTTAGAGGAGAAGTGCAGTTATGAGTTTGAAATACATGGGTACTGTTCTGTGACTGTTCTTAAAACTGGATCTTATGTTCTGCACCTACTGTGTGCTTCAGAGAGGGTTTTGATATTGACAAAAGAATGAAAAAATAAAAGTAAATGAGTCGGTAGTAGATCTACTGAATTGGTAGTCATATCCATCGTGTTTTGGAAGAATCCAGAGTTAAACTGTGAAAGGGAAAGTTCAAATTCAGGAAGTGAAAATCCAGTTTATATAATTAGGTCTGCAAACTCAGTAATTTTGATATTGCTATGATTCTTAAAATTATAAATATTCTGAGTAAAAATTAGTTTTGTGTCCTGCTTTTTTTTTTCCTTTTTATTACAATATAGACTATGGGGACCTTACACAGTTTAATCATTGAAGCTGGTAGATAAAAGCTGGAACTTTTATAGATTCTTTACTTACTCTGAGACAAATTAATTAAAATATTTTTACCTGTCTAAGTGCTATTCATTTGGATCTACATACAGCTGATATGAAAATGCTTGTCTTGATAAACAACAACATAGTCTTATAGTGAAAGGGCAGTCTTGACCAACAGCACCAGTGAGGTTGGCATAATCTGAAGAAATAGTGCTTGCTAATGAATAATTAATTCTGCAGAAGCAGCAACGAGCACTAAAGCACTCTCTTTTTTTTTCTTTTTTTTTTTTTAGCCCAACAAAATAAAACAAGAAGGGCTTCCTCATTTTAAATATCACTGCAGTGGGTTAATTAAAAATGACTATGTAATATCTGATCAGTTCCTTCCACCTCATTCTCTATTCAGTTCAAAATAATGTTGAAATAATCAAATTCTTTATATAAACTCAATGATTAAATGCCCTTCTGCTGCCTGCTTGAATCCAGTTGACATGGTGAATGACTTAAGAAAAATGAGAATTTAATGACAAAGGAGAGATTATTTCAACAATATCCTCAATGATTATTTTTGTTTACAGCTAAAATATCTTTAAACTGCATTTTCAAGAAGAAAAGAGTATTTTAGAAAACTCTGACTAGGTTAATTTCTGAATGCAGAACCCAAGAGTTTCCTCCCTCTGTCCCCTTCTCCCCCTCAAATCATTGGTCAAGTTTTAAAATGTCTGTTGAAGTCTAATCCTTTCCTGAGGAATTGATGCTATTGGTTCACTAATGTGCAAAGTAGCCTTTTCAGAGTTGAGCATGGAACTGAAATTTGGCCCAGTATTTTCAAGCACTTTGAAGCAGAGTGGATAGAGAAGAGTCTATACCAGGTTATCAATTCTTTAGGTGAGGTGAGATGGTATCTGTAATAATCCACAATGATCAATAAAACATCCTCATCAATACTTGATTCTTAGTGGGGAATAATGGCAACAAAAATATATAGAACAAGGTATTACCAGGATAAAATATTATTTATGTCTTGGTCAGTACTTGTACATGTACTTGTACATGACTTTCTTAAGGGGAAAATAACAGCTTTAAAGGTGCTTTCTTATAGCCTATAACTCATATAGCCTTACTATAATTGGCATGGTTTTTGGTACTCCACCAGGTCTACCACAG
This sequence comes from Nothura maculosa, assembly GCA_032353885.1. NCBI lineage: Eukaryota > Metazoa > Chordata > Aves > Tinamiformes > Tinamidae > Nothura > Nothura maculosa. The sequence continues at coordinate 903,961 of JAUBOD010000179.1, forward strand.
TTTTCTCTGGAGTATTCTTAGCCTCCAAGGACAATAACTGATTTTTCTTATCTTTTTTTCAAATTGGTTTTCATAAAGAAGGGCAGAAAAAAAAATACTTCTGGTGTGACAGACTAAACCTGTCAGGTTGAGTGAAATCCTGAGCTGTTTTCTCCATCTGAGAAAGGTGTAAGCTGAATATTCTCTGCCTTTTTGCAGTGTACTTGGTTTGCCAGTCAAAAGGCTGGAATTGGCAGTTCAATTCTCTCCCTACTGTGCTACGATTATTTTCCTCAAACCAAAATCAAGCTGCCAATTCTAGAGAGACTCCTCTCATAGGAGATAATGCCAATAAAAGAAGTGCTGAGAAGGGATGGGAGTAGCAGGTGTGCCAAATCAGCCCCATCATCATCATCAGAGAGGTGATGCTTTTCAGCTTTTGTCGCACTCTCCTTTATCTGACCTCTGATGTCAGAGCTGGTGGCTGGCGTCTCTGCCTCACTAATCATCTCTGACGCACAGTTGGCACTGGCAAATTTACTCAAAAGGAAGTGCCTGCTGTGCTTGAGATTGGCCTGCCCTCATGGGAGGGGAGTAAGGGCTGGTCTTTTTCAATCAGGGAATCTAAAAATGTAATGTGTGCTTCATGTACTGCTCTGTTTTCTAATGCTGTTTCATGCAGGTGTCCTTTCTTTTGACCAATATGCTGTCCACTCAAACAGTACAGTAAGTCATAAATTGTTTAGTGCTCTTGTGACTGATAAACTTTTTCCTTGGCGAGATAAACAAAAGAGGTGAGTTGGTTCATAAAACAGCATTATTTCAAAGTAGCCTGAAGCTCTAAAATTTTACCATTCCTCCCTACAAAATGTGTTTGGAGATTCCAAAACCCATTGAATTCAATAATCTTTTCCATGAATTTTAAGAGATGCTAATATTTCTTCCTTCATATACTCCTTTACCAAAGAGTTATTTCAAAAAACACACCTGCAAAAAGGATCATGGCAGAGATCTTATGTGCAGGCTTCTTTCTTTATGATAACTTAAAAATGCCCCTTCAGCTAAAGTTCACAATAGAAAAATGAATGGTTTTTATGGACCATCTAGGGAATTTAGTCAGAAGTTTGTGTGTGTGCGCATGCGCATGCACCTTGTGTGAGATGCTTTTAATAAACTTTAATGAATCAGCAGTCATGTGTATGCCTCTTCACTCCTCTTGTCTGCTAAAACTAAGCAGGACTGTTTCTCAGTTCATTTTCTTCCAGTGATTCACAGCAAGGATTTAGAGGGGTGAGGAGGCTTCTTTATTTTGCATGTTATAATAATTGGATTCTGTGATTGGTGTTTTTTAATTTTTATTAATGAACAGTTCTCTGAATTTCAATTAGGTGTTTCCATTGAGGAAAATGTTAGAGAAAAAGGTTAAGTGTTTCAGTCATGACTGTAGTCAAGAGAAACAGTGCTACCCAGGTTGACTGTCAAACACAGAAATATTTGATTTAGCAGACTCTTTAAATTTTTGAAATTTTTGTTAATGTACATTAATTTCCAAAAGTGTGAAAGTGCATTGGCAGCTACCTATTCTTTCTCTGCCCAGTTATGAGCTTGGTAGGAAATTTATGTACAAAAAACCTGTTTTAGCAGCTGCCTGGTTACAGAAGAATGGGACAATTCAATTGCCAATGGCTTTTTCGGGGCTTGAATCGACGACTTTAGCTGGATGCCTGCAGTCAAATAATCTGGAATCTTTTTATGGTGCAGACTTTGATGTACATCTTCCTTTTCAGGAAAAAACTGCACTTACAAAAGCTGTAAAAAATATTGTAAATTGTATTTACAAATGTTGTTTAGAATAAAGATTTTTTACAAGAGATTTTTTGATAAAACTACCTGAAATAATCATAGTGATAGGAAGACTGTGTTGTGGGCAGAAAAGGATTAGACATAAGCCAGTGTCACTTCTGATGCCTCACAACAAACTATGTTTTTTTCCTTTTTACATACAGTATGTGCACGTTTCTCAAGATATTGAGTTGAGAAGATCCATAGTAGGTTGACTCTTAAGTGTGACTCACTCTCTTGCCTAGAGGAAAAAGGAAAAAAGTACATGTAAGAATTAAGCAGAGATATCATTTTTAACAAACTAGCTGGGATGTTAGGGGAAAAAAAAGTCATGTTTGCTTAGTTTTCTGCCTTAGCTAAATTGCATTATAAAAGTAGTTGTGCTGTTCCTGACACCAGGGGACTGCAGTATGGAGAAATAGATTCCCTTCTTTTGCCAGTACATGCCCCTAGATGTTTGAGTGGCTGCATAACCTGCTGGCACTGAGCTGCTTTAATCCATACGTTATGCTGAAATTGAAGCAGTTTTTCCAAATCTAGATGTTCTTCTGTGCATTTGCATAGAGGAGTCAGTAGGAAGACTCTTCGGTATAGTTTTTTTTTTCTGTTCTGACTTGGTCTCAAATTCTTAAAGTATTGGAAACTTAACCTGACAGGTTGAAACTGTTCCACTTTGAATATTAATAATCATTCAGTGGGCATACAATCTAAATGTCACAAGAAATATGTGCAGCTTTGTGTTTAAAGGATTCATCTAGGCAATGAAGGCAACTTATTTATACAAGTGAACCAGCTACAATGGGAATTCCCTCAGTCGATTGGTTGTTACGGTCCTCTTATGGTGCATGCAAATATATATGTGTGTGTACGTGTGTATACTCACATATATACATGTACATATATATTTATACATATAAAGGATGAAATCAAATACTGTTTCCCCTCAAGTAGGAAGGGTTCACTCAATAATTATCCTCTCCAAGGGGAGCGCTCTGTTGCCTGGTTCATAGGTGGTATCTGCATTGCTGTGGAATTTCTGGTATGGCAGCCATATGTTTCAGAGGAGGGTGGTTGTGAATGGGAAGCTCAAGCAAAGATCAAACGCTTGGAGACATTCCTTTCCCAGCTAGTGCTAGTTCCCTGCCAGCTCACTGAGGTCTGTGAAGCCTGTAACTGTCTCCATGGGGAGCAACGAGTCTAACTTCAGGCTGTGAATATTGCTTGGTGAAAGAGACCCTTTTTGCATTTAATTTTTAGTGTTTCTGTTCTTTACTTACTGTGTGTTAAAATAGAGGAAAACAGCACTTTTCTCTTCTAGTGGTGTTGTGAAAATAAATATATTAAACTTGTGAGGTATTCAGATACTAATGTAGTTATACATATCTAAATAAAGCAAGAATGAGTCACCAGCTGTGAGTCCTGCATGACTGTTATTTAGCTTTTTACATTCATGCTAAGCAGCTAGAGGAGAGTCCAAACCTCTAATTTGCCATGAGGGAATCATGCATCTCTGAATCAGTTTCTTTAGCCAGTGTAGGTGGGGATTTTCAGCTAGGAACGTTAATGATAACTCATTAAGACACAAGAAAAATACTATTATTCTATGCTGTAAAGGTTCAAATGACTGTGAACATCCTATTATGAAGCATAAAATTGATGGCAAAGTTAATATATTACAACTTTATATGAATCATTTCAGTTAACTTCAAGTAATATACTTTCCTACTCCATAATGATCATAAGATGTAGAATTATTTTAGTATTTTTTATCTCAATTCCAGATCAACTACATCTTTTTTAAGCATTTGTTTTAACCAACTATTGACAGCAAGATCTGCTTTCCCTCTTTGCACAATTAATTCTGTTGACTTCAGTAGGTCGGTTTGCAAGAATCAGACAATAGACAAAAGACCTCATGATTATTTCTGCTGAAATAACTGCAACAAAAGAAAGAGAAAGGAAAGAATTCAGGTAGATGTCATGGCAGGTAACTGGTTATTCACCTAACTTACAGTCAAGAGAAAACATTGTCCTATTTCTACATGCGTACTTCTTCATCAGAGGTATCTTTTTCTTTTATTAATGCTATAGACATATAACACATTTCAGAGGGCAGTAGGAGTTTGAAAGGGAGATAAAATTGCAGAGGAATGAACAGAATAAAAAGTGTTTTTAGAATATTATGTAATGTAGTCCTAATTCTTATTTCAATTATACCCCTATTGCAGTAACACAGTGTCATCAAATTATTAAAATTGCTCATGATTACTCATGGTAGCTAGAGAGCTACACAGAGCTCAGATTAGTTTTCATCCAAGCACTGCTCAGTGTTGTCAGTTTAAGCTCTGCCAGCTACTCACTGCCTCGTCCCATGTTGACCAGACTGTCAGGGACTCGTGTCCCTCATCATCACTTGAGTTTAAAGGCATTCTTAAAGGAGCAAATTGTTCCTGGTGATTTTCAGTTGTAATTCATTAAAAAAAAATCTTCTGTATTTTGGCATTGAGAGTCTCCAGAATCACCATCTCTTACATAAGGTAAAACCCTGCTGAATCACTGGCATGGCAAAGTTACACTTACCACAGTTCCCTACTTTAACAAGGAAATACTACAAGGTGGAAAAAAAGGAAGTGCAATTCCTTTTGCACTCGGATTTCTTTACCTTATTCAATTCTGGTGATTTATGAAGACAGTTTTTACACTGATTTTTTTTTATATATATACTGAGGAAAAGAAAATGTCCCTACATTAGGGATCTCATGTCTTAATCAAGTTCGCTGATTGTATAAATGCCTGTAATGATAGAACCGTGCTGCTTTCTCCATAGTGATAAGAAATGAGTGGAAGTGCTGACTGAAAATAGTTAAATAAATGTAATTTTCAATAAATGACATGCAGTCATCTTACAATTAACCTGGAAAATGTTAGGCCTGAAATATTCTACTAATTCTAGACTGATTGACGTTTCCATTGGATTGGAGGAGGAAGAGACATGGGTTATAAATATAACCTTGTTAATTGTTAAAATTGATCAAACATAACTTCCCCTGTTAGATGATACCTTCTTCATCATTTTCTTTCCCTTATGGGTACTGTAGCTGACAGAAAATAAGTATAAATTATATATAGTAATATATAAAATCACAGTTAATAGTATATATACATATATCGGTAAGCCTTGAAGTAATAGGGAGAAGGTAGCTGAATTATGGACTGTAGATAAAATATTATTTTCAGCCTGTTTTCCTTGAGCCTAGGGAGCAAGAAACTTTTCTGAGAGGACTGGATAGCAAAATGAAAAGCATACATTAAAAGAAATATTAATCTAAGAAAAAATCAAGAGAACCAGCAGAGAATGGCATTATTGTAACCAAAATTCAGACACATGTCTGACTGGAGGCAGCTGACAGATGAAAGTTAATGACAGATTGAGCCTGAAAATAAAAATAGTTAATTGGAGATGCTATTATTATTTTTATTTTTTGGGAGGGATGAACACAGATTACATCCAAGAAAATAAAAAGAACTGCCTGCAAAGAACTGTGATCAGTAGAACTTAACAGCAGTAGAACTTAGCTAAATCGTTTTTATAGAGGATTGGAGTAGGTTAGATCCCTGGAGTCTACAAAATGTCCATTTTCACACATGTTTAAACTTTCAGGAGTATATTCCTTTCAGAAGTATATTCCTTTTATATGTTAATGTATTGAAGGCAGTCAGAGTCTCAAATATAACTTGTCTAGACCATCTTAGATCAATTTAGCACATATTTACTCACAAGTGCAAATTATACATGCATTCAACTATTTTGAACTAAAAAAAGATTTTGCTTATTTCGATTTGAAATGCCATCTGCCTCCAGATGTAACCTATAGTTTGAGGCACCCTAAGAGACAGAAATACTGCACAGAAGTATATATGAGGCTGACTACTGGTCTCAACAATTTGTAGATGATCCATTGGGCCACTTGTTTGTATAATACATTAAGCAAGGTTTTTAATGAGAGAATAAAGATTTTTATTTTCTATTAAATGTGAAATTTTGAAGTTTCAGGAAAGAGAAGATATTGAAAACTTTACATAGCAGTGTATTGCACTGGAATTTCATTGAACAGGATACAGAAAATCAAAAAAAATTAATACAGTAGAGTTCAATAGAGCACATGCTCTAGAAGCATGGATTTCCCGAACAGTAAGGCAATTAATTATAATGTTAGAAGCAGCTCTAAACTTTAATATCAGAAACTAACTCTGGAAAATACGTATGAATACCTGCATGCCTAGATCTTAAGTACCATGTAGTTAATATATGTTCATATATCTCTTAAGGAACCTGATTAAACTACTAAGTATTGATATTTTCAATGATTGTTTCTGTTCTTTTTTCTTTTTTTTTTCAAAATTATTAATGATTAGCAGTATTTCACAATGTGCTTTCTTCCTGCCCTTTCTGTCCCTGATTATTTCTGTCATCTGATTTTGTTCTGTTGGAGAACAGATGATGTTTAGGTGATAGGTCTGATCCAGTTGTTTAGACCCTGCTTTAGTGAAGAAGTTATTGCATTTTAAAATAGTTCCCTGTGCTTTCTACCCTCAGGCATGTGTTTGAATCTTGAGCTGGCCCAGAGTCTAGCTTTTCTTTTAGCAGCTCAAAGTCTTAGGTTGAATTAGGATCCTCTTAATTATTTTCTACACAACTTCCATGTCCTTCTTCAAGAATTTTCCTTGATGGTCATGAGTCAGTTATGCTTTCAAAGATGAGTTGTGGTGGACTGGACACAGGACCTCCTCACAAGATCAAAGCAGCCCCACAGAGCATCCAACCAGGAGCTGAATTTTCTATCTGTGTATTCACTCTTCTGCATTTTGTGAGGTGAAACACCTCTATATTTTATAGGTTGCTGGGACAGTAATGTTGTTTGTCTCCTAGGTGGTCTGCATAAGTTCATTAGGGTGCCAGTGTACTCTCTTCTTCTTTGCATGCTCCTAGCATCAGAAGGGCTTTCTAAAGTTGAGAAACAGGCTTTATTAGCATTGCCCTTCCTCTGCTGATCTTGCTTCCTTCATCCATCCTTTCCTAGCCTCCTCTCAGCATTTTGATATGTGTTTTGTATTAAAAACTCCTTTGTTGATATGGTGCCCACTCAGGAGTAACTGCATATCACATAAAAAACCCATTGTTTTAATAGCTGTAAAGCCTTTCCTGAAGCAAAGATTTTTATCAGTGAGCTAGAGAGTAACAGTAAATATGACAATGTGAGCTGAGGGGAAATGACAGTGATTCTGGTAATACAGTACTCTTGATTCAGAGAGCTGGTATGTGATCCAGGCAAGTCTCATGAACAGCAGGCTAATGTGTGCTCGGGATTTTCGGGCAGTTCGGGGCTATTTTCTGATTCCCATCATACATTTCATGGAAGGCCTACAAAAAGAAAATTCAAACTTTTTTTTTTGTGCATGAGTATAAGCCATTTTGCTGAAAGCTTTCCTTTAAAAAATTACATTGACCAAACCTTAAGTTGAACTAATGTTTAAAGTTCTGGCAGCTTTATTCCTTCTTTATTCCTTTTATCCTATTCTTTATTCATTTTCTTCTTCCTCTATTTCTTTTCTCAGAAGAATTAAAATTAAAGGTCCTGATAACTTTGTAAGACAAGTATTACAAAAATGTCTGTGTTTGGGCTATTTCTGTTCTCATTGCAATAAACTATGGAAATCAAGGATGACTTCTGTTATTGCAATTTTGTCCAAGGAGTGGTTAAAATTTATATACATATCGGAGTGCCATTTGGACCATTACAATGCTGTTCTTTGTGTTCCATTCATAGCAGAGAGATAAGGAGGTTTAATTCCTAGTGATTAACTTGGAAATTATCATGAGTAAATGCTTTCCAGAGGCACAGAGGCTTCATTTTTCAGTATTTATTTCAGGTAAAATTAAAATGTTTCTTGTATAGTATAGTTCCAGATTAATCATCAAGTGATAAGATCGGTACTGGTATAATATCAAAAACAAAAAGGTATTAAGGAACATATATTTTTTGAGAATATATTGCTGTCTTCAAGATACAAAGTAAATGTTTTGCCACCGGGCTTTGTGGATTATGCTCTCCTTAGTAAGGGTTGAATTTATTGGTATTAAATCATGCAAATAGGAGAAGGCTTTTGTTCCTTAAATAAAATACTATTGAATAAACAGCAGAGTGATTTCTCAACTGAATTCAAAATATTGAGCTTATATAAAAAATTATCACATGAAAAAAAAAGTCCTTAATGCTTCATGAAAGACATTATACTGAATCATCAATAGAATTTCTTGTTTTGTTTTCAGTAGAGGGGGACTATTCTGGATAATAATAATTTATGTTAAAAAAAATAATACTCCTATTCTTGTATGCCAAAAGAAAAGAATAGATTTCATGAAGAGTGTGATTCAGGAGGGAGTTCTGGAACAAAGAGGTGATCAAGAAACAAAAAGGCAAGCTTCCTTTTCGGTATTCAATCTGTGTAGATGATGCCTGTGTCTTTAAAGTATTTTTCTTCTGTAATCACATATTTTATGCCAACTATATAAGTAAGTTTCTTTAGAAGTTTAACCTAAACAGGAACAAAAGTGAAGGCCTTCTCCAATGGAGACACATTAGCTTCCAAGGTGGCTGATTCACTTCAGAAATACTCGAGTTTTGCAGGGTAGCTCTCAAGACTGCTTGGATCTTTCCCTAGGAGCATCCCTTCTGCTGTTGAGTCCTGGGCGCTTATGCACCCAAAATGGAGAATGTAATTTTACTGTAATTAGAAGAAAGAAGCTTGACTCGCTTAAACATAGGTGGCATTTTTCTTGTTTTCCTCTCCTCTCTAGTATTACATTATACAAGATGGATTTGAAACAGTAAATGCTAATAGTTTACTGTGATAAAGAGCCGAAAATAATTTCTTATCTGTATCAACGTTGAGCTGCAGGTGATAAGAGGGCAGAATGTAGTGGCCAGGCTCTTAATCAAGACATATTTACCACTATCTGAGTCTATATAATGTTACCTTTTTTGGCAAGTCTTGACTTCACAGGCATGATTGTCACCACCTTGATCTTCCCCAAATTCAGAGGTAATTAACTTTTCAGATAGAGCGAGCTACATTCTTATATCCAGCATACACTTTTGAAGAATAGCACTTATGGCAAGTAATTACACACCATCCTTATAGGACAGCACTGTTGGGTAGGGAGGGAGGGAAGAAAGGAAGTTATTTTCATTTAACTTAACAAGCTGAAAAATAAGGACAAAAAATTAGGACAAAAAAAAATAGTTTTCATGTGTGGTAAAACATTTTTGAGTTAAATGCTGTTATTTTATTTGACCTCACAAGAAGTCTTTAAAACTTAAAATTACTGTGTTTCTTTACAAGACACATTACTGAAAGCTTTTTTGGAAAGAAGTTTGTTGTTGTTTTTCTTTAAGTACTGCCAAAGGCTACTGTTTGATATCATAAATTTGTGTTTACTATGGAAAGATTCATAATGACATTAAGTGTGAATAAACTTAGTCTGTGAAGCTGAGGTTCCCCTCAGTGCTGGTAGGCTTAGTTTATCAACTGTGCTTCAGCCAGCTCTATAGGAACCACTAGTAGCTAGCTGTACAGACTCTATTGGAAAAAATGCATAGATAGTAAAGCAGTGCCCAATCATTTTTACCATGTCAAGAAAATTTGTACACACTTATCTTCTTAACAAGCTGCATCTAATTTACTAGGTGAAAATGGGAATGGCTCATGATAATTTGTCTCTTTTTAACCAAAAATAGACAAAGGTACTAATCTACTCCATGAACATTACAAAATCAAAAGCAACTGCAGGGGGAAAAATCTATCAGGTCTCAAAAGACAGTTCCTTATAGTATATATAATCCTACTATTATGATGATGCATGAATAAAATTTGTAGTAATATATTCAACAGTTAATGTAAAGTTATCTAACTAATTGTGTGAGTTTTTGCATTCTAGATTGCACATCATCATCCCTCTTCCGATGTTTTCAGCAAGAAATAAGATGCCTCTTATTCTTCTACCAAAGCCTTATTAAGTGCTTAAGAAAAGTATTACGTTAAGGTTTTGATTTAACAATGCACTATTAGCATATTAAAATTTAAGCATGTGAAATAGCTCATTGATCACTAAGTAAAAGTATGTAGAAGCTTAAACATTTTGCTGAATCAGAGCTTATACTGGTTAGAGACAGATATAATCCCAGTAACTTGCCCTTAGAACAAGAAAAAAACATTAGTTACAGTTAAAAAAATAGTCTAAACTGGTCATACTTTTAAAAATTGTTCCAAAGGAGTTTTTTGGAGGAGTTTTTAAAGAAAATAGTACAATTAGAAAAGACATACTGAGTCCATATTTCACAAAGATCTAGAAACTAACTCTGCCTTAGTTTTCAGTCATGTGCCAATCTTCGTACCTTTGAGGTAAATAAAGAAAATTCATTTCTTATAAAAGATGCTCTGATGACTGTCTAACGCCTTATGACCTTATTTCATTTTATATGGACAGTGTTAGTTTGAGACTGTGGATGGATGTGTAGAACCATTCATTTTCTTTCAGCAAGTAAAACCTCAGGTATCTGAAAAATTTAAGGCCCAGAAAATGGGCTACGAGGATGATCAGGGGCCTAGAACATCTGCCCTATAAGGAAAGCCTGAGAGAGCTAGGCCTGTTCAGCCTGAAGAAGAGAAGGCTGAGGGAGTATCCAATAAATGTCTATAAATACCTAAAAGGAGGGAGTTAGGAGGATAGGGCTGGTCTCTTTTCAGTGGTGGCCACTGATAGAACTAGAGGAAATGGCCACAAACTGAAGCACCAAAAGTTCTGCAGGAACTTATGAAAAAACTTTTTAACAGTGAGGGTAACAGAGCCCTGGAACAGGCTGCCCAGAGAGGTTGTGGAGTCTTCTTCTCTGGAGATCTTCAAAACTCGGTTGGATGCAGCCTTGTACCACATGCTCTAGGTGACCCTGCGTGAGCAGGGAGATTGGACTGGATGATCTCTCGAGGTCCCTTCCAACCCTAAGGATTCTATATTTCTATGAACATATGCTTATATAAAAAATGACTGTGGTTAGATTCTGGCCAACTGGCTGATATAATGCTACTGTGTGCAATTCTGGATAATTTTAAGACTCTGTATTCTCACTATAAACAGCTTAAAGCCCCCTTTTCTCTTATTCTACTTTTTAAACATTTTGTAATGTATTTTTATATTATACTACCCCTATATGCTTTGGTGTTAATTTGAAATATTACTGCATATACATAAAATGATCAGAAGGTAAGCACAAAATCTTCTGTTATGTACTACTTTTTGTCACAGAACTTCAAATGAATCGTTATTACAGTGGTAAGCAGAATAAAACTAAATTTGTAATTGCTTCTTTGTGTCTTTGTTTTTATCTAGCACTTAGGACTGAGAACTTTTACCTTGTTCTGCTTTCAGTGTTAGTAATATTAAAAGAGTTTCTGAATAAGAAAAAAATAAAAGACAGAGGAAAAGAAATAGTAGCTGCTACTGCAGTTTTAGAAAGATAATGAACTATAATTCCTTTTCCCTCTTCACAAATTAATATCCTAAAGCACAGTAAGACTTAGGTGAATAACTGGATATCTGCTTTGATATCCACCTTGTTGATTATTCCTTCATTTCTTTTGTTGCAGTTATTTCACACCATGCAAATGCCAGATAGTGTAATTTTTCTAATTGAGGCTATGTGCACAGCAAAGTCTGACACAAGAGAAATGGATCAGCAGACCAAGTTTGTTGGTGCTGAGCCCCCTACCAGTATCATATGTACAAGAATCATCATATCATAGGAAGATATAGTCTGGTGTTCTGATTAAATTGCCCTCACCACACATGCTATCTGAAACTGTTTAAAGCACTGACCTTTGATTTGGACCCTTGTGAACTCATTACTTGGTACATCGTCTTTGGTGCATGTCTGTCTTGGAGAGTGCTCTTCAGTTTCTTCCAAAAGAAATCTGGTTAGCATGCATTACAACTGCTCTCTGAACTGACCTAATGCACAGGAAGTCATGAGATCAGGAGACTCACTTCAAAACTGCAGTACTGCTTTGCAACAAGGTGCGAATATAGATGCAGCCCTTATGTTTCATAATTCAAGTCCAGTGAGGAGTTTTATGCTGTCCTCCAGTATAAAACATGTCAGGCAATTTCCTCCATCAATTTCTGCAAGCTCCTAACTACTATTTTGAGTGCATAGGTTCAGGATAGGGTATTTGGAATTATTCAGGCTGGAAGAAAGCTAGCGTTGTCCCTAGTCCAGTCTCTTGCTCACAGCAGGGTTGGCTTTGAGACCATGTTGCTCAGGCCTTATTCCAAGTGGATATCAAAAGCTTCTGTGGATAAAGATAGAACAGCCTCCTTGAGCAGCCTCTTCCACTGCTGGCCTATCCTCAGGGTGAAAAGGGATTGTTGCCTACAGCCACTGAAACCTTTCTTGCCCTTAGTTGCTCCTCCTTCCTCCGTGAGCTGCTGTGCTGAACCTGACTCTTATCTCCTCCCAATCCCCTGCAGGTGCTAGGGGTTTTATTAAGTGCTTAAGCTGCCTTTTCCCGAGCCATTATGCACAGGGCTGCAGCCCAAAACCATCTTGGTATACCTCTCTTTACCAGCATCAGTACCATATCTTTATCTCAATTTTGGTAGCAGTCTTCTGCTTTTTTCAGTGCTATTGTAATCTAAACAAGTTTCATTCTTGTCTCTGAGTGGAAAAGATTGTTCACAGCCCCATGAAACTTCTCATCTAAGGAACACAATGTTATGAAATTAAAGGGAAGTTTGAAGTTTGAAAACTAGTGGTTGCACCAATATAGTAAGACAAAACACTCTTAATAGCTTGTTAGCATGGTTGTGATGATACCTGTCATCTGCAACTGATATTAATGAATGTCAAGCAGCAAAGATTGAGCCTTGGTGATGCATCATTGGGGCTGATGCCTTAAGTTGGTGAGATATATGATTATTCATTATCCACTTCTTGACTGGCACCTCTTTTTTTTTTTGTTTCTTTGTTAATGCTTGGTGAATATTTCATGAACCACACCAACTGCTAATACAGAGTAACTTTCTGGAAGTATTTTGAAAACATTTTGGAAATAAATGCAGGTTTTTAACACCAGTAGCTGAAAAGGAAGGCACAATATAGCATTTAATAGAAAAGATATTTTAGATTGTCCAGGAGAAGCCCTGCAATAAAAACTAGATACTATGAGAAGGAAGAATTTAAAGTATAAGATCCATATAGAAATTTCACAAATATTTATTGCAATAGGAAAATGCAAATGAACAGGTAAGACTATATAGTCAGATTCTCCAACCCCAAAATGTGTAATGTTCTCTTGGACTTGTGAAGGAGAATCTGGTCACATTTTCATGGGACATCTGTGGTTCTGTTACATCAAAAGTTAAGTCATGAAAAGGAAATTCCAGGCATTCAAGTAGTGATTTGTTGGCTCTGACTTTGACTGATATGAGCACTGATAGTCTGTCACACTCAGAGCCTGGCCTTCTCTTTCTATGTGAGGGAAATTAAAAAGTCTACTTCAGTATATGCTGCAATCTCCTTTGATATCCATAAAATCAGAGGACCTAACCTTATTGAAAGCTAGGAAACCCTTTAGATAAATGCTTCTTTCTTTTTTTTTTTTTTTTTAATCCATCTACTCTTGTACATGTAGATTAGCCCTGTTAAGATCAGGAAATATATTTCTAACAGCAATAAAAATCCTTTAAGCTTACCTTCACAATGGGCCACGAGCAAGGCAAAAAAGCATCAAATTAAAATAGTGACCTGAATTGTTCTCCTTGCCAGGTAGAAGTAAAGTCACAAAAAGGTAGAAGAGGGAGGAGAATCTGATTTCTAGAAGAGTCCTGATTGATTGTGCCAGAAATTGTGTATTTTTGTCAAAGCCTAAATAAAAGAAGGGTATGTGATTCTCCTAGTAGAAATGAGATCTGTTCAAAGAGTATATTATGGAGTGAATAATCCACGTGTGTTCTATAATTGAGAGATATCAACTCAAAATTCTCATTTTTAGACAATGTTTGCTGTTTCAATTACTACTGGGTATCCATTTTAAAAGATGCTTTTATATTACTTAGCACAGATTAAGCATCATTACATGGAATTGAATTATAAGAAATAACAGCTCATCTAAATACATAGAAAGCATCTTGTTCAAGTTGTGCTGATTGAAATTTGTTATTCTTATCATGTTTTTGTTCTACAAAAGTACAAGATTTCTTACTCAGAACATGGAGAGAATTGAGTGCATGCATTTTCAGGTAGCAGAGGAGTTTGCCCAAATGTCGATATCCTCTTATCATAATTAAGAATGGTTAATTGTTTTATTAAAAATAAGTGTCTAATCTTTTAAATACAAAAAAAGCAGACATATTAACAGCAAAGCAGTGATCTTTTGTATTAATGTCATTTATGCTAGTGGTTGAGACTCTTGACAGAGTGCTTGACTTTAAGATTTTTTTTAAGAAAGCCAGCTCTCTGCTAGTTAGCGTTACTTTTAGTGACTCCATTTGAAAAGGTGATCAGCATCTGTAATTCTCTATGTGTGAGCATTTATTCATATTACTTGTGTAATCTATTAGAGGGGAAAGTCTGTTCCAAGGATTTATGCACACAAACTGCCTGGGTGTGCTTAGCATTAATGACATTTATCTCGTGCCATAATAATAGTGCAGTTTGCAGTGCCTATGCAAAGATTTTGTGCAAGCACAAATAACGGTGAAGGGGCGGCCTGCATAAAGATATAGTTCTAAATGGCTTAAATTGGTGATGTTGAATGCCCCTGATAACAGTATATATTTCTGAAAGTTTTAGATTCTTTGTAAATCTTTACGATTTTCCAGCTCTTCGATTTATTCCACGTACATTTTAAAGGGTGCTTAACCTTAAAAAGTTATTGTGTGGGTGCAAATTTATGCCCCATGAAATATTTGAATATGTAATTTTGACTTATATAGATATGTTTTATTTGCAGAATGCATCTGAGAATGATTCCCCTTGTTTATAGCTGCCTCCTGACTCATCTTAGACATTTGTAAGCTGCCACATATTTTGAAGGTTGCAGTTGGCAATAATGGCACGGGAATTACAGCCTGAAGCAATGAATGCTGGATGAGAAAGAGTGGATAAAATAAACTCTGTGCTCTGATAAGAGAGAAGTAATCTACCATTTGTAGTATTTACTTACAGAAACTAGTAGAGAGGAAGATAAAAAAGCCTAGAAAAAATTAGGAACCTACAAAAGGATACAAGAGGCTGGACAAAAACGCTCAGAAAAAATTAAGTCTGCATTGTTTATTCTAGGAGGACAAACTTATAGGTCACTTTATATGGATACCTGCTCATAAACCAAGCCAAGTAGAAGCTCTACTTCAGTACTTGATTCAGGAGGCTATATTGCTTCCCAATGGGAACTAGCTCTGATATGTCCTAAGGTTTCATTTGAGGAGAGGATCATTTGTGGCTTTGGGGGGATAACAAACAGTAGGTGTACATTGTCTTTGCTTGGCTGCAGCCTGCAATAAATCAAAAATTGAAGATTCCCAGTTCATTATCTGTAGTCATTGAAATATTTTGAGAACCATTTTCATATGGAAAATGAAATGAATATGGAGAACCATTTTCAAATGGAGAGACTTCATCACCTGGTCCTGATGTGTTTATTTGAGAAAAATCAGTTGGGCTTCTGACAAGATTTTAAGACAATAGAGAAATAGGAGATGTCAACAAGCATAGCATTTCTTTGTTTACTAGGCAAACTGAGTTATTTCTGTGGGATGGCTTCATCTGGAATCATTTTGATAAGGATGCAAAGCTGCTGTATTGGTTGTCATTAGCAGAAAGTAAAACTTTTAAGTACTCGTTTCAGACTGACAGAAAGATGATAAGGCTCATCACTGTCATATCTGTTACTGATCTTTTGTATGAAGTGCAACAAATCACTTGCTATGTCTCTTAGTAACAGGTTAATTAGGATGCTAGTACCCTACATTAATGAAAGTATTTAGAGATCAACTCATTTAATGTTTTTGAGAAAACAGTTACAATAAAAATGTGGAAACAGAACAGCCTAATTACAATAACACAGTCAACCATCATTCAGTCATTGTGGTTATAATTTTTAATTATTTTGATCTGGAAAACTACCTTGTGTGTGGAAATGAAGTGAAGCCATCTGATAGTATTTAACATTTTGACTTCCTTCTTCTCACAAGAGTCTGATTGTCTGTCAAATTAAAGAGATTTTGGCTAACGTGCCATTTTTGCTTTCTCTGTTGAAATGATTGAAAAGATATGCAAGTGCAAAATGGGCACACTAGCAGGAGGGAAAATTGAAAGAGAGAAAATTGGTTTCTCTGTGGGAAATTCAGAGTGCTAAGCACCTCTGAAAATTCAGTCAGTAGTCATAGGGAGAGAATGCTATCGGCGACAGCCATCCTAACAGGTATAAGAAACAGACAGTGAGAAATTGTCTTGTGGAGTCTTCCAGAGAGGTGTCTGGCCTGTGAGTTGTAAGCATTGATATATACTGATTTGATGAGACATGTATTTCCTCGCAAACACACAGATGGATAAGAGGTTACCATTGGATCTGACAGCTTCCTATATACCCCTTGCTCTTTTGTAGGTGTCAAATTTGTGGCCCAAAAACTTTACTTTTAATGAGTATGTCTTTATTTTGGCTTCAGGTTCAAACAGATTATTGATTTAAGATTGACAAAAACAAGACAAAACTTAACAAAATATCTATACTAGAGATTCATTTTGTATTCCAAAAAAAATGCTAAAGGCAGTAGTTGCATTTACTTTCCAGATGGGTCCTCGGTACTGATTATGAATCTGAAACCATCAGTCAAATAGGATGCCACCCTGTGCCACTTGCTCTAGGTGTCCCTGCAGGAGCAGGAGGATTGGACTAGATGATCTCTTGGTTGGACTAGAGGTCCCTTGCAGCCTTAACCATTCTGTGATTCTGTGAAATAAGGGCAAAACTAATAAGGAAATAAGGAAGAATTTCTTCCTTATATCCAAAACTAATAAGGAAATGGTAAGGAAGAATTTCTTTTGACCTTCTATTTTCTTTTATTTTGTTATTGTTGGAAGAAAAAAGTTGTCAAAATGAGATAGATATTTTTAAATAGTTCTTTCGTGGATTTTGTTTTACTGACTGTTTGAACTTGTGGGTAGCATGTAGAATTCCCTTTGCCATTCAAAAATTTGCAGTGTTCTCCAGGCTAATCACTGTCCATAACTACTTCATTGCCAGATTTATATGATAAACAAATTGGTCCTCTGCAAATAGTCAAACAGAAAGATACCATTGATGCCTAGAAAAATTAAATTATTCTTCATTCTTTGTTACTAATATTTTTTCAGTATCTTCGCATGAAAAATGGAAGCAGGGATTCTCCAGTTCTGGAGCGCAGCTTGTGGCTATCAACTGGATTTCACAAAAAGCAGCATATGCAGTTAACTCATGTCAAAGCACACACCAAAATCAAAATTCTTGTACTGGTTTGGCCCCTGCCTTGGTTCCCAGTGTGACCACCATGTGACTGGAGTGATAGCATGCATGTAAAGCCTGATCCATCTTAGGAGAAAAACTCTCTGTCATGAATATATTTTGGCAAAATATATAAAAAATAATTCCTTTAGCAATAAGAAGATTCTCTGACTGATTTGTTATTTTCCATCACATTGATTTTTTCAGTAGAAAATGTAGATTTTTACAAGTTAATATGTATCCAGAGAACAGCTTTCTTTCAACTTCTATGCTGAGGAAAAATATTGGAATGCTTCATTCCAGAGATTTTCACTTTCATCAAACTGTTTTTGTTTGCTGAAACTACTCTCCAAGGAATTTTACTTTGAGTCAGTATTTTTCATTCAGAGATTATATAGTTTTGATGTTCTTTCTTATGGAGTTGTTCACTGATTGGATTACACTTCTATGATACGTCACTATCTCCTCCTGAATACCTGAATACCTTACTTATTTTGGAATTCTATTTTGGACAGGGAGATTAGCCCAGGAGAGCTATTAGGTAGCACATACATTTTAATGACAATCTGAATGTACCTGACAAGTTCAGTAAGCCAGAATGAATATACAACAAGGTACACACAGACAATTTAAAAAGATTGACATGTTTCACCTCAGTACAAAATTCCAAACAAGATCTTCTAATCACCATTATTCTTTCTTTCACATTGTTTTTCATTCCTATGTTATTCTCACCATTTTCTTATTATGTTACCCTCCAATCTGTCCTAAAATAAATCTTCTTTTCAACTGCAGAACACAACAATGATTCTTTTTTTCCTCCAGGCAGTAAACTGGAACTTTTGAAGCTTCTGATCTTGCCTTTCTAGCCGAAAAGAGAAAGAGAGATCAAAGAACTTGGTCCATCACTTTCAGGTACACTACTTTTATAATTATATTCCATGTGTAGGTGCTGATATCTCTAAAGATGTATCTCTGAAAGCGTTGTTGAATATCTGTTTTCTTAACATTTCTGTAGTGTAAAATCTATAAACAATGGAAATGAGATAAAAATTATGCTTGATACTTCAAAGTTCATAACTGTGCTATTCAGTTAAGAAATGATTCCTCTCTTTTATCACCCTATATAACAGACTTCTGGCTTTCATCAGAAGAGGAAAACTAACTAAAAGTTATTAACAGGTTATCCCTTATTAAACAGTTTTTACAGACATTTTTGTCAAATAGCAATGCATTCAATTTTTATTTGATTTGTGGTATAATATATGGTCCATGGGCAGATCATGAATAATGTATCAGTCAAGGGACAGCATGGGAGTAAGTTTACCTTCAATTTGTAGATTAAATCCTTTACTTTGCACTCTTGGTATTATAATGACAAATACAGGTAATAGATAAAAATGATATTGTTGGTTACAAGACTCATAAAGGAAGAGTCAGAACTTCAATTTTGGGGTAGAGTATTTTGAAAATATCGATCAAAACCAGAACTGAATGACTGAAAACTCTTTTTTTGCAGTCCCAGCATCAGTTGCATAATGGAAAAGCATATATATTATTAAGCATATTGGGGGGAAAAAAAGCATATATATTATTAAATCTTAGGGGAGATATTATTAAATTAGGAGAGATTTGTCTCCTAGAATACTATCAAGATAAGGGACCAAGCAGAGATAAAGAAATTGACTTCTTTGTATGACAGAGCCGTAGCAGCTGTAGAAATGACTTGGTCATAGCAAGAAACTGGAAATTACTTTTTATCAGCATGTGGTATGAATATTTGCGGGATATTTAAACCAGGGAGAAGACTGCTGAAGTCAGGTTAATTCAAAGATGAGATGCCTAGTACAGCTACATGTCTCAGTGGAATGCAAGGTTTTAGTGAGATGAGCCTCCTATCTGCTGCTCTTATGTCTAAATTAAATACTGACTGTATATCTGTCCACACAGTTAATGAGCAGCCTAAGTTGCAACAGTTAAAAATATGACCAATTACTGAAGAAAGTTTTTGAAGACCATTTCCTCTAGTATGTAATGTAGTATGTATTTCAATTTTATTTGACATCTCAGCAAATGTAAACATAGAAAATTAGGTAGTTTTACCTTGAACAATAAACTGTCCTTGCAGTCTTCTGTGATTATGTGAGATTGGTATGGTAAAAAGTTGAATACTTTTTTTTTTTCGTATTCTAATTTGTGATCTGCTCAATACCTTTTCTGCTTGTTTTCTGTCTTTTCTGAGTTGTATGGTCAGACATGAGGTTGCGCAATTGGTCACCTTTCCTTGCATTTTAACAATTGGTTCTAAATTTCTTCATGGCTTCTTAGCTTCTGAGAGATCAGTCTGAAAGCTTTTGGCAGGAGAAAAGATTTGTTTAACCATTGGTTTTCAGAACATTTTGAGTTGTGAATTTGAGGAGATCTGGGGAGTTAATAGGAAGTTAATAGCAAGTTAATAGTTTGGGCAGTGTGACTAGTCGTGAATGGTGGCGCAAACTTTGGCATAAATATGGAGAAAGTAAACTTAGTGAAGATGTATTTCACAGCAGGCTGCATGGTTACGCACAATGATTAGGAGGACAGTGAGGAGGGTCTGAAACACCATTTTTCATAGCTTGATATCAATTATCAGGATGCGAGGAACATCATCTGAAAAGGCTATGGTGGAACATTTTGAGAGGTAAGATGGGAACTTGGAGAACTTGAAGTCACACCCATAACGACTGGAGAATTTTACAAACAAATATTTGCATATTCATATGCATGGTGGTTGTGTGACCTGATAATACTATCCTGATGTCTGTGGTAAAAGTTCTATTGATGTTAGACCTTCAATTCTTTATCCGTATGTGCATATATAGTGTTTTTTGTCCTTAAGCATGCTAAATGCATTACTGCCTTTGAAAATATAGCTTTGAAAATATATGTATTTTCTGTTTTCTACTCATCAGCCCATATAAGTGAAAGGGACATGTATAGACATGCTAAAAAAGCAGGCTTACTGACAATTCCTTGCATGTGCAACAATGATAAATGCTCCCTACTTCATATGAGATCAGGAAATCACTTGCCTTTAAGCCATCCAATCTAAAGTTATTAATTATGTATTACATCTCATGAACCTTCTAAATTTAGATAGCCTTGCAGGGATTGATGTGATTTATTAATATACTGACAAATAATTAGCTGAGGAATGAATCATGTATATTTCATCTGTAGCCTGAAACTTCAACCTCTGCCACTTGGGAACATGAAAAATCTAAGGGCCTGTCCATCACTTTGCTAGTCATTGAAGACTCGTTTTCCTGATGTTTTGTAGAGCTACAATGCAATATGAAACACTAGCATTGTTCAAAAGTGATGTTTCAGCACCTCTATAAGCAGTGGGGTGGGTAATGTTATGTAACAGTGATGGATGCTTCTGAAATGATGCAATTAAAGTCTGTTAATGAATGGAGGGGTTTAATAAGCACCTGGTTATGATTATTGGCAACCAAGTCACTTGAACGAATGCTGCAGCTGGTTTGGACTGCTATAATGGAAACAAAAGACGCTGTTTTCACTACTGTAGCCCAAAGCCTAGTGACTATTTTTACTGTAACAGCAATTAAAAGGATTGCTGATCAACTTCATTTGAAAATAGATTTTTCTGAGCAAAGATTATGGGGAAAGCTTGAATCACCAAAAGTCAGTACTGTAATGTAGAAGAGAGTCTAGGATGGAAATTCGTAGCCAGAATGCAAAAACTTCTTTGAATTAAAAGATTTTGTATCTGACTATGAAGTTTTATGTGTACCAATATTGCATAAGCAATGAATCCTTAAAATCTCTGTGTTAAAAGAATTTGAATGCTGTAAAGTTGATCAAGAAAAATCAGAAAATACAGATTTTTTTTTAATTAAAGGTGATTTAAATCCTGTGGTTTCTATTGGTCTCAGTAATTTGCTTCATTTTTTGTTGATTTTCCTTCATTTTGCTGATTTCCCTTCATTGCTGTTCTCCAAGATTACAGAAGACTCTATATCCAGATGCAGTATTCTGAAATGTAGGTTCCTCTTTTGAAACAAAATAATTAGCATCCCCTTATTCCAAAGTATTTGTCTAAAATAAAATCTGTCACTTCACAGTAAAATAAGTGTTGTTGTTAGTATCACTGCCAATAAGTATTCAGACTTTCACAGAAAGGTAGGTGGGGGGAAAAAATGAAAGTACTGTTTTTTCATACTGCAATCACAAGACTGTGGTGAATTTTCTTACAGAGAGTGTAGTAACACTACAAATACTAACAAGAAGTGCTAAAAATGGCTCCAGACTAATGGTGATGCATAACAGAATTTGCTTCCTAAGAAACAGGAAGAATAATTTTAGGAGAAATTCTAAAGATTCTTGGTATAAAAGAGGTCACCCTTCTTTAAAACAGATGGGCATAGATAGGTTTGGAATGCTATTAATTATCTTCTCTTGTCTCAGGAGTTCCTTAAGCAGTTTCTAGGTTGATTAAGCTCCTCAGTTTCATTTAGCTGTTAATGCAGTTGTCTTTTTAGTACTTACTTATGTTGCAAAAAAATATAGATTAGTGTAGTACACAAATTGCCCTTTAATGTGGCAACTGTGTTACTTGATTATGAGGACAACCAATATTTGATAACTTACAGTAAGTGGAGACAGATTATAAAGTTCCCTTTTGGAGTGGAGGTTATTTTTCCTTCTCTATTTGCTATATAAAGTGAATTAGCAGCATTGCACAATCTCCTGCACTGCAGCATAGGCACTATGTTTAGTGTTATGATAAGATCAATGTTAGCTCTGAGAAACTATAACTTTTTTTTTTTATACTGACTCTCCTAGAAATAAGCTAAAAAACAAGGTCATAAATACTAAGATACATTCAGTGGATCTGAAAGTCCATATTCACTGGATCTGATTCACCAATTGTGAATCAGTGTTGTGATGGAGGAGAGTCTGGTATCAAATACTCCCCCAAGGTGACTGTAGCAGTGTTCAGTGAGGAATATTAGGGGATGGAGTGGCAAGAGGTACGTGTTCATATCTTACAAAGCTTCCAAAACTATAGCACCTAGTGTTAGTGAATGGAAATGTCCATTTAGCCCCTTTTGGAGGTTGTATCATAATGTTTAGATGTTGAGTGGCTCCACACTTACTCCTCACTCCTTCTGTGGGATGATAGAAAACTTGGACACCTGATGTCTACAGATCTGGTAGATGGTCAGGATGGTGCTGCACATGTTGGCTGTAAAAAACAAGTAGAGGTTTTTTACTAGAAATTCAGCTGCTTGCTTATCCCATTTGGAGTGGCTCTCACTGCCTCAGAGAGTGAAAGAAATTATACAAAGAGCTAAACAGCTCATCCCTTTCACAAACTAGAGGTGCTTTTCCCTTCTGTCTTCAAAACAGATACCAGCGGATTCCTCTGTGAAAGATAGGACCTTTAATTTAATCAAGGAAAACTCTTTTAAAACTGAGCTCTGCTCTTATTTTGCAATATTCCCTTTTTCCCTTCTACAGAGTTAGAGATTTCTGAAACTGTGATGCTTTGATGTGTCAGAGGCAGCATTGCCTTACTCTACAAAGATGGCTTTCAAATGCATCTTTGCTCTTTTTCTTCTCTATTTTGTATTAGCTGGTAAAGCTACTATAACCTTCTGTGACATTCCTCTATTGCCAAGTTACTGTATCTACTGGACACCATCACAAAGTAACTTGTAGTACACTGGGTATCCAGTACATTGCTGTAATCATGATCGTAATGCATAATTTTTACCATAACATGGGATTTTTGCAACTGTCCTCAGTCCACAGACATAAGGTGCCCTATTTGCAGCTGAAGAATTAAGGACAAGTTGTCTGCTTTTGGACTATCAATGAAATGAAGTGTCTACACTCAGTGTGTACCCAGTTTTAAATTCTAGGCTCAGGCTAAGCCGTACACCATCTCAAATCTGTTTAAAAAGCTAGATGTCATCACCAAAAAAGAGGACTTCATTGTTCCCTAAGCATTTCAGAATTTATTTGTCTTTAACTCCTTTTACCCAACCCAGGAAAATTCAGGAAAAAAAAATATTTAGTATTTGCATTTCTTTTGTTTTGGGGGAGATTTGGAGACTGGAGGATGACTGGGCATATGGAAATTTTAATAAGTCCTGGAAAGCCCTAACAACTGTAAAGAATGCCTTCTTTGTGCTTATTCCTATAGTTTGCAAGGGAGGACTCTTTCACAACCAAGAAATAATATTTGACACAGAATCTGAGAATATTGTTCTGGAAATATTGTAGAGGAATTTTGTAAAGTTTTAGATAGGCACCATCTTGTTAAGTATTTTTTTTAGTGTTACTTACAATGGGATCCTAACTCATGACAGGGAATTCATGCTCCAACACAATACTAATAAATAATAATTACGATGCTGGGCAATTAGTGCTTCTTTTGCAAAGAAGACTTGTTATACATAAAATTAACGTGCTGTTTCTATTTACAAATAGCAATGAGGTGAACTAAAATTCTAATTAGAGAGAACCCTACCCATCTGTTTTCCAGAGGTCATTTTCTGAAGGGGAAAATCTGCCTGATGCAACCCTGGCATTCCCTCCTTAAAGAATGATTTTGCACTTGTGATTCATGAGTTTCTTGTCATGCATTCATCAAAGTAAGAATGTTTGACCAGGCATCTAACTACTGGGGCTATTCCTTTGTGATATTATGTTCCTAATCCTTTGTACCATCCATATTTCTCATATTCATTGTTTACTGTCTCTGCTCTCGGGGCAGCTCCTGAAAATTTGCAGATCTTTTGGTGTGATGAAGGGTCTTGTTGAAAAATGATTGTCAATAATAAAACCCTTACTGTCAATATATGATTGCTATTTTAGTCATTTTGCCTTGAGAAAGGCAAAGAGATTATGTATTACTGAAAAACAGTAGATTTTTTTAGATCCTTTACTGTTTCCAGAACTTTCATAGCTAATGTGTTTTGTAATGCTTAAAACTAATAATTAAAAAAGAAAGGAATAATTCAGATTACTATAACTGTCCTCATTATGGATCAGTATTACCAGATCTTGACTGCTTAAGCCGGCTGTCTGACAGAGAAATAAAAAAAAAAAAAACACATTTCATACCAAAATGCAACTTAAAAGAGATTTAAAATCCTAAATTTTTGGCCATCATATTCAGACCTTCAGTAAGAACTATGATAATTACAATGCATTTTGGTTTAAAATGTTGAAGACTGTTTTTTTTGTTCTAATTCTATAAGTACAATTATAATAATATTGTTTCAAATATTCCTAAGGTGTTTGCTTATATTGGTAAATGAAATAGAGCTCATAAGAGTTTTTATTAGAATTCTTGTTTTTTACTTTATTTGAACGATGCTAAATTTCAACCATTTGTCTGAAAAGTCTGAAACTTTTTTTCAGTTTCATATAGCTGGCTGAACTTCTTGGAAAGTTCTATAAAAGAACTGAAGAGTCACTGAGCATAAGGGTGGGAGACATATAAGTACTATTTCTGAATTAAAGCATCCCATAGATTTTGTGGCATCTATATACTTTTGGCTAGATGTCTCTGCAAAAGACATTATAATATAAATAATACATTAAGATGTAATAATACGAAATACATAAACTGTGAGAGAGAGCTGAGTTTCAGAAGCATGATTATCTACAATAATTCATATAATCTCTTCCTGTAGCTGTAAAAATAAAAATATTAAAACAACAATAACTAAAAGAATTAAGATAAACTTAGTCTTTCAGTTATAATCTCAAGACCTCAGTTATGTAGAGAGACAAAAAAGTTTGACTCTAAGGCCAGCTTTGGAGAAGTGAAAAAGGGTATCCATATTACACAAGGCAGGAAGAAAGGCTACTGCTTCCTTTCTCCCTTCTCGCTGTGTGCGAGGGTTGACAAGTCTTTTTAATCCTAATTGAAACTGTGTCATTTAGGAGGTGGTACATGGCTTCTCCTCCTTCAAGAACAGGTGAAAAAAAATTACGGAGAAGTTAAAGTTCTGTCCTACCCTAAATGATATGTTTGTCTTTTACTTAAAAGATCTTTTTAAAGATAAAAGAAGAAACACTGTGACTTATTCTAACTTTCAGAAGCACATTAGGTTTTCCTGAATCTATTTCAAGTCTGGAATCTGAGACTTATCATAAGATACTTTTTTTGAGAAAGTATTTACTCTTTATTTTAAAATTTTAACCTATGATAAATCTTCCATATTTTTAATAATTATATCTGAAAAATGGGGATATTCATTTACACTGTACTAAATCAAGATGAAAATTTAAAATCTTTCTTGTTGTGTTTGGAGTAAGTCAATATAGAAAACTCCAGTAGGTCCACAGAACATAATCTTTACATGGCCTTTTATTTGAGATTGGTTCCTTAAGACTAGGAAGCTAGAATAGCAAAAAATGACAGGACCTGATATTATATACATAGATATACTATATGTATGTTTTGTGTGTGTATATATATAAATATAAAAATTAAATTAAATTAAAAAATGTATATATATATTTATACACACACATTTCTTCCCTCACCCACCAGTTCTATTGAATTCAACACATCTAAGCAATTGCTCGTTAGAACAAAATGACATTTTTTTAACCAAAAGCTATTCATTGAAAACCTTTCAGTGGACACTGCTATCGAGTTAATTGTTGACAACTTACACTGAGTAGAAACTCATTCACTTTCAGCTTCCAGGTAATAGTATCTTATATCTGCAAAATAAAAAGCCTTATATTATTAATTTATATCCCATCAAATAATGTATACATGCATGTACTTATATATGAACAAATACAAAGGTTCTAAGAAAATAAGCATGTCTTCAAAACTTGGTTCCATTATTGTTCTATGACCTGAGATGTTTTGAAGAGGGATACATTCTTCTGATTGCTCTGTTTATCTAAGTTTACTGAAGACCTATCTTATTCCAAACTTGTTATATTCTATGCATATCCTTCAGTTTATCTTCATGTGTCTAGTTGAAACAAGTCATGTGGTATTTGATGAACGTATGTGTGAAAACAACATTTTAAGCATGATTTTTTTGAATAATCTGTCTTAAGTTCCGTATGTGAGCTTCTGGAGAGACAGGAGGGATTTCATTACCAAGGGACGTTAGTAGGCAAGATTTCAAATCAGCTGTGGTGATTTTTATTCATTAAATAGAATATCTGGAGTATATGGGCCATTTAATGTAGTTTAAAAACATTAAAATATTGTTGAAATTAGATTTTTTTTTACAGTTTTAGTAATTCATTTTAAAGTTTGATGAGAGTAAGAAAATGTATCTTTTTCTCACTTCAACACAATAGATAGTGGTATGCAATCTGGAGAGTAATGCTGATCCTTTTTTTCTGAGCAATCAGATAGAAAGAAAATAACTTATTCACTTCTTTTTCGTTTTTTCTTTCTTTTTTTTTTTTGGCTTGAGTATGGCAATTAATTGTCCACATCAGGATTATTCATGGATCTGTACAGTAGAGGTACCAGTACAAGAGGCATGTGGAGCTTCTAGAGAGGGTCCAGCGGAGAGCAACAAACAGGGCAACAAAAATGTTTTAGGGAGTAGAACATCTATCATATGAGGAAAGACTGCGTGAGTTGGGCCTATTTTCCCTGGAGAAGATAAGGTTGAGAGGGGATCTTATCAACATGTACAAGTACCTGAGGAGAATGCCAAACTCTTCTCAATGGTGACCAGTTTAAGGACAAGGGATAATGGGTACAAGTCGAAACACAGAAAGTTCCATCTGCAGGTGAGGAAGAGCTTCTGTACTGTGAGGGTGACAGAGCCCTGGAGCAGTCTTTCCAGAGAGGTTGTGGAGTCTCCTTCTCGGAGGTCTTCTACACCTGCCTGGATGCCACCCTGTGCCACATGCTTGAGGTGTGCCAGCTTGAGCGGGAAGGTTGGAGTAGATGATCTCTGAAGGTCCCTTTCAACCTTGAACATTCTGTGATTCTGTGATCTGTCAAGATCACTTGCAATCTTAATGATTCTGTGCTTCTATATTGTTTATTACCGCTAAAAGTCTTAGTGCTTGTTCTTCCAAATCTAAACTTCACATAATAAATATATCTTTGCCTGAATACATGCAGGATTATGAGATAGCATGGCTAGCTGTGTTAAAGGGCAATAAATTCACTTATATATGCAGAAGTTTTCAAGGTAATTGATTTGGGAAAAAAACACTTTTTATCTTCCTTTATCTTGGTTTCCAATTCAAGAAGCCACCATTCAAGAAAGCAAATGAGCACATCTCATCTCAGAACAACAACATAATAATATTTCATCCCACTGTCTAGAATATTAAAAAATTGAAGACAATAAATGCATATTTTTGTAAATAGCAATATTCTTTTTGAATTGAAAGGGCAGCATGACTTTGAGGATTTTTTTTTCCTCCGTTTTTGGAAAACATTATATAAATCCATTAGACATTACAAAAATCATTTATTGGATCATTCAGTGGTTTTTTTCATGGAACATTAAAAGAATAAATAGAAGCTGGTAGAGAAATGTATATAAAGATAATTGTCTGAGAATAATGAACATTGTATATAATATTCTATGTAATCTATTTGCTTCTGAAGTGCTACTGACCTCCATACCTCTAGAGCTTTGAGCATATCAGAAATGTATTGACTCTCTTTGTTCAAGGGCACAAAAATAAACCTCTTTTCTGTTCCATCTGTTGTCTGTCTCATTTATACTTTTTTGTAGTGGTGAAAGCCACTTTTGGGTTTAGCATTAATATACACACATATTCAAAAATTGTTTTCTGATGATTTTATCCTGTCCATATCCTTTATATTTTCAACTGGTGTGAGGAGAATGCAAGGTTAGATCCTTTAACTGTCTGATTTCATGAGGTAGGGAGGATTTTGTAATATTACCAACTACAGACTTTATCTTTTGAGCATGACAGCATTCATGAATTTTCCTGACATTTTCAAATAATGAAGTCTTGGGTTGTGCAGTGTGTGAAATATTCTTTGCAAG
Organism: Nothura maculosa; assembly: GCA_032353885.1. Taxonomy (NCBI): domain Eukaryota; kingdom Metazoa; phylum Chordata; class Aves; order Tinamiformes; family Tinamidae; genus Nothura; species Nothura maculosa. The sequence continues at coordinate 932,421 of JAUBOD010000179.1, forward strand.
GTAAGTCTTAGTGTTTTTATACTGATTTCAGTTATGCAGGAGGAGGAAAACTGTTCTTTAAACAACATTAGTCTTCATGTACTTTTTCTGCAGTATGCCCAGGTAACATGTAAATAGATTTTTTTCCCCTGTGCCATTAACACATTCTGGGCAGTAACACATTCATAATTTTAGTCTGACTAATTACCAGTACTAGTAAAAGACAGAAAGTCTTTGTATTCATCTTATAGTGCAGGATCTCAGGGCACGTATAGGTTTACCCTGGTATGTTTTATTATTATTTATTTTAGCTTTAGTTGTTGTCTAGTGGTCAGATGACTATTGCCTCACATGGCTGAGCGTAAGCTCTGTGAATGCAAACATAGTAAAAGTGCTGACGAGCCTCCTTTAATCAACTTGTGCCAAACAACTCTTGGTTTTCACCGAGGCTGCACAGGGATTTGTGGAAACTCAGTCTGTGAACCAGTAACAAGGAAGCAAACTTTGATAAGAAACATTCCCATGAAAATGCCAAGACTGATGTGAAAAAGACCCCTACCAGCATCACTGTAATCAGTCAGCGGTTAGGAAGCTGACAACCCCTTGAAGCTCTTAATTGCTTTTCTGGTGGACACATGAAAAAACCATCTGCAGCACCAAGAGCAATGTTTGTATAGTGAGCACAGGTTTGAGCTCAAGAGAGAGTCCTATATAGCAATTTTAACTGAATTACTAAGGAAATATATATTAATTAGATATTTTACTGGCTGATTAGGTGATTAAAAATTATTGACTGACAATAAATTCTTATATCCATAGGTATGTACCTTTAGTCCATAACAAGATTTTGATTGGAATGCAATCTGTCAATCCACATGTTTCTAACTAAAGTGTGATAGGTTATGCCTGTTCTTGTATGTTTAATATTGATACATGCAGTCATGAGTAAGAGCGTCCTGAAGCTTTAGCTGGGATCCCACAAGTGTTAAAATTATTTCATGAGGAAAAGCAGAAAAGCTGATGTTTGTGTTGCTAATCTGGGAAATGTAGAGGCTATTGTCAATGAAAAAAAAGCTCAAAGTTAGCTCTTTTAAAATTAATATGAGTCAAACCAGTGCAGAAGTGAAAATCTTGGGAAGTTTCCAGGTGACTCAGATTTCCTCCGAGGGTTTAGAGTTAGTAGGTCCTTTAATGATAGCACTCTATTTAAAAATATGCAGAAATCTTTCTGAGACAAAATATAACTTTACTTGCATCTAAACTCTGCCTTCCCTTGATATTGCTGATAACATTTCACTTTTGCTTTCCTAGTCTTCAAAATTGAAGGAGGTCATAAATCTATGATTCCCAAAAAATAAATGTCCCCCATTACCAAAAGAAGCTCTAGATTGTTTATAGAAAAAAAAAGCCACAATTTGTAGCAATTAGAAATTTGTAGAAGTTACTAGAAAATTATAAAAATTTATAGAAAAAAAGTCACAATGCCCAACAGTTCTGAGCAGTACAAGAGGGATGAGGAGCTTCTAGAGAGGGCCCAGCGGAGAGCAACAAAGATGATTAAGAAACTGAATCATGTGTCTTATGAGGAAAGACTAAGTGAGCTGGGCTTTTTTAGCCTAGAGAAGAGAAAGTTGAGAGGGAATCTTATCAATAAGTACAAATACCTGAGGGGAGAATGTAGGGGCCAAACTAGGTGGTGGCCAGTGATAGAACAAGGGGAAAGGAACATGGAAATTCCACCTCCATGTGAGGAAGAACTACTTTCCTGGGAGGGTGACAGAGCCCTGGAACAGGCTGCTGAGGGAGGCTGTGGAGTCTCCTTCTCTGGAGGTCTTCCAGACCCGCCTGGATGCCACCCTGTGCCATGTGCTCTGAGTGTCCCAAGGGGTTGGGCTAGGTGATCTCTAGAGATCCCTTCTAAACTCAGCCATTCTCTAGTTCTTTGAATTTATAAATTGATAAAAAGTACAACCGTGCACAATGAAGGAGAAATACTAATTTATAGTTCCTTAAGTCTCTAATTCAACTCCTGCAGGTGTGTATATGTACATAGTTGTAGACAATAATTTGAGAGGATAGTACTAGAATTTGCTTAATTGTGGTATCTTGGATCTTATATAGTTCTTAAGTTGTCCTTTGTGCACTTAAAATTCAGACTGATGTTATTGGTGACACAGAATGTACAACTAAAGTCATCTCATTTATTGCTGATTGCTGTTTATTACTGAATAACGACTATGAAGTGTTTTTTGCAGTGCTGGTATTTGATGTAGAATTAATATTAATTAAGGTTCAGCTTGTAAATTTTAAAATAAGGTAATTAAATGAAAAATTGATTAAGTATTGGGCCAAATGCAAAGTAGTTACTTTTGAGAGAAGGGGTAGTGAACCTTGGAATTGGTCCTGTTTCTAGCCGTGTCAAAGACAAGCTCCTACTAGCCTTGCTGATTTTAAATGATCAGACCTCCATACACAGAACTCTCGCACTGTGACCAGGGAGATTTATATGACCTCATCCTAGCTGTTTGCAATTACTTCAAATATTTCTTGCTGAAAAAGATAGCTGTCTTGTACTATATGAAGAACAGTTTTATACTACTGCACAAATTGCTTGCTATAGTGATGTGCAGGTTCAAAATATGCATTTTTCCTCACTGCAGCTCTGCTTTATTGTCAATGTAATCAAAAAACCTTAGATTGATATTCTGTTTCAAATTGTCGTTTTATTCTTTCATTGCAGATATTTTAATAAATTAATGATTACTTTCTATCTCTCACCATTAACTGATGCCATTATTTGTGTCCACATTAAATGCAGAGGGATCTTGTTTTATGTATTTATATATGTTCATTGCAAGTTATTGATAGTGTCACCCTGACAAATGCACTAAATGTTAATGAATATTGTTAACCACTGCTATGGCACAACAGATGATTGTTATATTGATACAGGAAAAATTCCTGTATCAGGAAGTATCATGAAGAAAAAATGGTGAAGAAAACAGAGTAATTGAAGTAAGAGTCATGCATCTAACTGAAGACTGTTTTAAACTACAGGTGATGAGAACAAAAGCCAATATTTAAGTATTAAAATAGAATGGAGGCTCTGTGGATTAAATATATGTGTATGGGGGTGGAGGGAACCTTCGGAAAGTCTTTCTGATTTGCTATAATCACTATTTTTCCACAGGTCTGAAAAAAAGTGATGAGCAATAATCTTTTTCTCTTTTACCTCTTTTCAATATGATTATGGCCCATCTAATCACATCTTTCATTTAGTGTTACTAGATGTCACTTTAAGAAGTGGTAGGAAGATGTGGCTGCTGTTTGCAGCAACTCACTGTTGCTACTATCTGCAATATTTATATTTTTTTTTAAATATCTTGAACTGCATGAAAACTGTCCAAAGCAAGATTAAGGTAATACTGTTCGCAATATCCTTTATGCTTGTTCCTATTAGCTTAAAATTATCAACGTCAAATCATTAGTAAGGCTCTGATGTTTGAGAATGTATTCATTCTTCCCTTTCATGATTTGTTGCATTTGATATGGAAGCTCAGAAAGCATGTGAGTATGACTTTGTGGAAGCAGTACCTTTTCTGGATACAGGAATAATAAGAAGTAGCAAAAAAAAAGATTAAAAGCTGTAGAAATGATAATGGTAAATAAAGTTTGTTCACTATTAGTGAAGTAATATCTCTTACAATAAATGAATAATTATTATCCAGCTTCTTCCCTTGCCTTGAATAGGGTTTAAGTAGCAGGACTCTTGGGATGCTCAGAATGTTTAGGAATTGTGTGCATGTTTCTATTTGTGAGTATTCTGGAATTTCAGTACTGCAAAAATAACTATAGTTTTTATAATTTTGAAAAAATAAAGATGTTCTCATTGCTTGAAGTATGTTGTGGAGGGGACTTTAAAATTCCCTGTACCTCTACTGTTCTTGGTATTTGGCTTTAAATTAACTGTCTTTGCCTTAGAGCGAAAAGGCAGTTTCTGGTCCTGAATCATGTCACTTGTGTTGGGTCAAGGCTCTATGATATCTTTATTGCTAAGTTTCCAGGATTAGATGTTGTCAGCTTCTGAGATGCCTAATGTTTCTAGGTGCTGTGAATAGTATTATTTTTTGCATGGTTGGAGAGCACTGTACATCTGTATGGGAAAGGGTCTGATTTTGAAATATGTCAAAAGAAATTGACTAAAGACACATTGTATATGAATAAAGATGCATTTCTTCCTAAATATAAAATTAACACTTGTTTTCAGAAAGTATCTTCATATGTGTAAAGAGGGCACCCCTGTTAGGAGCTCCAGCACTGGAATAGGTAGAAGTTATTTTCCATAAGCTTATTTGTTCTGTTTAATTTCTCCAAGCATGTGAATTAAATATTTTCTTGATTAAACAAATAGCTCATCATATTTCATTAAGTACATATTAGCAATATCAGACAGAGAGTTTATTTAAACATCTTCTGACAGGAATATTCAAGTTTTGATGATTCCTGATGGAGATCCAAGTTTAGGAAACTTGCAAGAACCTCCCAGTCATGTAGAATGGCAGAAGAATATGAAGGACCACACTTCTATCATCAGCTAAGTCTACGCACTCATGGCTTTCTGATTCATGAGTTGGGAAAAGCAGGGGTTGAGGATAGTAAAGTTTTTTGGTAAATTATGACTATGTCCTAGCTTATAGAATGACCTCAGAGTTGATTAAGAAACATTACTTCTAACTTTGTTTCCCACTAACATGAAAAAATTGACTGTTGAAATACAGAAACCAAGTTGGTTTAGTTACTTATTTAGCTCACTAAATTAGAGTTAAATTCATACTTATCAAAATGACAGTTGCTTATTCAGTTACCTGCTGAGCATAGACCTCACATCAGTATATTCATTTTTCCTTTTGGCTTAAGTGAATCATTCTTTTCTAATTCAATTTGTCTTACCCACTGGTTTAGCAGTCAACAAGGTTAATGTATTAATGTTTTAATGAAAGGATGGCAGTCATTCTAAACTTTGCTTGAAGAACCACTGGAGGTAAGTAAAAGCATGCTTCATGAATTCAAATGTGCTAGAAGTACATTTTTAATGGATATATGTCAACATATTGTCTTCTATGATGCTGGACTTACTTAACTGGGCAATATTTGGGTTTACTAATCTGCAGCACAAGGAAGGAATTGCCTCTGTTACACAACAGTTCACTTTCTCAGATTGCTTTTGCATTTTTTTTTTTATCTTGCTGCCAGTAATCACAAAGTCTGAGAGTTCAGCATCTGTCTCATTTGCAAATGAAGGACATTTTTCTTTACTGTTGTATCTTTTATCACTGTTAGTAGAGTTAACACTGAATTTTATGGTCTGGTAAAGGAAAGTGTGATGAGATGGACTCTGTCTTGTTCATCCATTATAGAAGAGAGAGATTCTGATTCTAAGATTTAAAAAGAGAAAAAGACGCACAGAAATCATATTCTTCTTTTTTTTTTTCCCCCCCGATGCCTTTTTCTCAGCATCTGCCTATCCCAGCCAGGGCGTCTATCTTCCTGTGAGCCTCACTCACTGATGGATCTGTCACTTGCATTACCTTCAGTCCAAGTAGCTAGAATGCTTCTAACACACCTGTATAATCACTTGGAGTTATGTCCTTTTCACAGCTATTCCCTGTAATGCAGTTGCTGTTGTAGCAACTTGCTAAGAGGTTAGAAAAGCAATGTGTTAGAAAAGCGGTTAGTGGTTAGAAAAGCAAGAGGTTAGAAAAGCAAGAATATTCCAAACAAGTTTAAGTAGATATGATAGGGTGGATTTTTTGTATGCTTGTTTGTGTTTACATTTCGAATTTTAAAAAAGAAACTTTATTTCTCCCAAAACTAAAAAAGGAGAAGTCTCCATCTCTTTTTTTTTTCCACTTCTTGTCTCAGTGTTTTCTTTCCTTTATCCTTTCTCTGTAGCAAATGAAGGATCATAAAAAAGGAGAGAAGAACAAAAAAAAAAATCCCGATCAGTTTCAAGTTCATGGCTGAATAGGAAAACCAGATGTTGGTGTTGCAGGATGCATGCCATTGTTGCTAGAAGGAGCTTGTCAGAGTACAGATGTTGGATGCCAGGTGTGTTTGTCATACCTATTCCTGCTGGCGTTTATGATGTTTTAAAGTCCTGGCCATGCTCTTCAATTAGAAGGTTGAAAACATGAAATTGCAAAGCTCAAGGACTTCAAGATGACTGTTTCATTACTGGCTAGAAGTATGGCCCTATGTGGTAAATGAGGTCATGTGTCAGTTCATAAAAGGGTTTAATTAGAAGTGAAATTTGCAGAATCAGTTTTCCCTTAAAGGTGGATGTATTGATGTGGCATTTCTGGTCTACTGCTTGTAACCTAAATCCCCTCACTGCTTGGCTTCTTGATGCCTCACACATGCACATGTGCGCGTGCACATACACACACACTCACACACGCTGAAAACGTGAGTTTGTTTGGTCTTTAGTGCACTGGGTCAGTTTTTGAAAAGATACTTGGAACAGATAGGATTACACTTGCAGAAATATTTTTATAAAAATAACATTCATACTGGAGAGGCTGGCCCTGTAATCATTTCACATACACATAAGTAAGTAACTGAAAAGATTTCTTTGTTCTGTGTTTATTTTAATAACATAAAAATTATAAACAAAGAGATCTAAGAAGGGCTGAGAAAGAGTAAATGTAATTGATAAATGTAATTTGGTTAAAATAAAAACAAACTATCACCCAAACTGTCAAATAGTCACCCAAACTGTCACCCAAACTATCAAACTATTGACAAACTGTCAATAAAAACAATCATATATATATATATATATATATATGTATATGTTATATACTACTCCCAACATTTTCTCAAATGTTTGTTTAGCGTCTGCATAGGCATAGGATAAAATTAATGTACAATTGCATTACTTTTGATTTTTCTAGCTTGGTACATTTAGGTGAATTTGTTTCCATGAGAACTGGTTGCTGAGGAAATCATTCGGCTTACATCTTACCAGACTGATCAATGGACTCAGGATTTTGTTGCAAATAAAATATCCTGCATTATCTGGCTGAAGGTTTACAAAGTTAAACTAGGCAAATTTAAGGATAGACCTAAAGGACCTTCGTCTCCTTCTACCTCTGATGACAATTACTTTACAACTTAACCAAGCTCCTGAGTAGAAATTACAGTGGATACAGCTGGATATGGTAGGGTATATATGGTACTTCTGAAGGATGCAAGTCCCCTGTTTTGTCTACTAAAGACAGCACATACTGGAGATGCATCACTTTTCTGTGTATATGTTCAAGGACATCATTTCTTAGAAGATGGCTTAACATTTTTGTCTGTAATTTTGGATGAACTTTAGGTTTCAAAAAATTACCAAAGGATTAGACCTGGTTTAAAAAAGAAAAAAAAAAAAAAGAATGTCTAATACTTTTTAATGAATATTTTTTTCTTGTTGCATTTGACTTTTGCTTCTCATGGTCATTCACTGATTTGCCTCATAAATCAGCAGGATGTGATTTAAAAAAGGATGATTTTCCTTTTAAGCTTTTCTTTCTTTAAAATCTGTCCCAACAGCATTAACTGATGATAATATAAAAATATTTTGAGAATGGCCAAGCCAGCTCAACTTTCCTAAAGGATACACTGGACAGCAGATCTTTCAGACTGCAGTTTATTTTTTTCAGAGAAAAAGCTGATATGCAGTTTCTATATGTGAGTTTCCTAGATCTGTTTCTTTCAGTGGGCAGTTTCCTTTAGAATTTCTAGAAGTAAAAAGTAGATTATTTTTTATCAGACACTATACTCCCAGAGCACAAGGTAGAGGTGATAATTGCAATTGCGAGTTTGGAAACAAAAGGAATAATAAATATGATTATAATGTGACCTGCAGAACTAAGAGCCCATTAAAGTGCTCTTGTGCATTATGTCCTTTTATTATATATACATTTTGTAATTTTAAATTTCATTTATAAAAAGCATATTTATATATATGATTTTATAGATAAAATCTATAGATTTATATATATATGATTTGATAGATTATATATATAATCTATAAATACCTATAATTTCAGGGATTATAATGCTGACAACAATGTAAAGGAGTACCAAAAAATCTAGTGTTTTACTCTAATGTAGATGAGTAAATAGTCTTCAAAGTACATATTAATCACCAGCACTTTTCATTAAAAATGTAGATTATGTGAAGTTTGCATTGTTGCTGATTATAGACTCTAGTACGTATTTAGCTTTAATGGTCCTCATAATTGGAAGTAATTGTGATATTTAAAAAAAAAATTATAGAATCCTAAAAAGTAGTGAATAAATGATAAACAGCACTACAGCTATTTTCTGTTGCAGAAGGTGATTTTTGGGTTCTCTGTTGATACTTATCTTTCCTTGCCACTGGAATGGGAGGCAAGTTGTAAACTGGAATCCACTCAGTCCAGTAGCATTTACTAGTTAGATTATCTTACTGGAGACTGTTCTATTTCAGACAACAGGAATAACTACACATTTGATTAAATAAATCAAAGCATTTTAAAGGCAGAAAATGTGCTATGTAAGTATGAAGGCCCAGTCTCTAGCATTTTGAAGCAAAGGCTCACACAAAATAAGCTTTTTCTACTAGTGAAATACTCACATTGTGGTGCAGGCATTTAGTGCTTACGGTGATAAGCACCTATTGCAGAGCCCTCAAGGGGCAAGCATTGGAGACCATTCCTGCCAATGGCATGGCTGTACTTTGAATACTACAAAGATGTGCATGTGAACTTATATTCCTCGGTGCCAACATACTTGTGGTTAATGCGTTGAACCCCTTCTCAGTTGATTTTGTTCCTGTTGTGTGTGTCACTAGGCATTTTTTTTCTGGTTTGTGCATGTGCTTTTTGTCTTTTTAGATATGGATTTTATCTATTTAAATTGGAAGCATTTCCTAGTCTTTTGTTGCTACCATGAGTTTTTATTAGTGATTTTGTGACTCAGAGTTTATCATCTGAAGACTGAGAAAAATGTTTTTAGAGTGTCCTAAAGTGTCTGTACATCTGTTCATAATTACCTTATCTTCACAGCCTCCTTCATTTAAGTATATGCTAGGCCCTGGACAAACTCCTTCATTCCAATCAAGTAATATCAAGAAAGTGTCAAAGTGATGATGCCTCCAGCATGTGGCATAAGGGATGGTAGAGCATCTAGCTGAAGATCCCTTGCAAGTTAGAACACCCAGATGGATTTAAAGTCCCAGAAGAGGGGGAAACAATAGCAATGCTCAGAAGCCTCCAAAGCAGAGTATGCCTTCCCGAGACTTCTCTTTTGAAGGACTGTTTCCTCAAAGCATGCACAGTCTGATGCTTGGGGAGCAAGGGGGCCCAGCCAAGTCCTGGTGACTTTGTTGTAATTCTTGACAAGCTATGCCAGCAGTGATGAGAAATGAGACTTCCTCTTATTGAAATGTTTAAATCCATGAATGTGGATCACTTTGGAAATGATTCCTGTGACAGACTTCCACGTGCTATAATCAAATCTCTAGTGAGTAAGGACTACTGGCTATTATCCCTACAGCTTGACATTGATAAACTTTCTAAACATTTCTCAGGTAAAAGTCTGCTGTGAAAGAAAATAGTCACTTGAACTGTCAATTTGCTTTTGTTTCAGTTTACGTTTTTGGTGTTGATATGATGTAGCTTTGTCCAAGACTTATTCTCTGTCAATAGTTCTCTCATCACCTCTGCAATGGCCATGTTTTCAAGATTAAGCTGCTGAAAAAAACTATAAATTTTCTATGCCATGTCTCTATGGAGAGAGGCACATTAGAAGCAGAGTCAGAGTTGCAGACTGAGAAAATTATAAATCTTGACTCTTTATGCTTTATGTAGCCCTAAGGAAGTGGCATCCAGGATTGTATTTCACAGACCCTTCATACATTTCACCCTGTGCTTGTGCTGTGCCAGAAGTATATTTATGATGTGACTTGAGGAATTATGTGGGTGCCAAGCTGATAGAATGGCAACAGGTAACTTCCAGAGATGAAAAGCATGATGTTATCTCTAATATTTGGGATTAGAAGGTGAAGAGGAGGAAAATAGGAGAGATGAGAGAAAAAGGAGGTATATATATTTATAGCAAACCTTGAAAACAGGAGAACTGACCTTAAATAATAAGTGGTCAGGGTCACTTTCATACGTTATGAGAACACCCAGGGCTTTGTTTCCTCTAGATTTTGCATTCTGGAAAGGTTTGTCTTCAGTAAGTATTTAGAGTACTCTGTGTGACATAGTTTTAAAAGCAGTTTGACATTCTGCATTTACTTTTCATTTGCAATGTTATGTCTGTTCAGCTGGAGATAGAAAAAGTATGTTTTCACATTGTGTATATACATATGGACATGCTGGTTTTTCAAGGAAAATGAGGAATCTGACTATACCCAATGCAAAAAGGTAGTATGAAATGCAGAAACTACATTACCTTGTATGATGAGGGAAAAAAAAACATTCAACTTGCTTTTTTTGTTGTTTTTGTGAAGATGCCATTTGCAGCAATAGTAGTATAAAAACATGAAAAGAAATTAAAGATTAAATGATTTCCAAATTGATGGTGTAAGGGACAACAGCCCAATTAAAGTGAAATAGTGAAAGGAGTTTGAGGAGAGTTGGAGGTGAAGGGGGAAAGCAGTGGGAGTAAGTCTCTTGCATATCTAGTTGTTTTAATGTCTGTTTTTTTTTAAAAAAAAGCTATTTTTTGAGCTCCTAGTGCTGGCTGAATGTTCAGGAAGGCTGTATCCTCATGTACCCAAGGACTCTTGAGTGTGCAGTTATCAGCTCTGCCAGCAGCTTCAGACGTAAGCCAGGAAGTGCACTTGCCCAAACACTGAATTGCACTATCACAGCAGGAGCTACTGAGACCATAGCTGGGCCATAGTGTGGGCCTCATGCACAGGGTTGACCCCAATGAAATCAGACCTCTGGTTCACTAGAGCCCTTTATATACTTTTGTGGTTGGATTCCAGACCAGATGACGTTCCAGTGTGTCAGATATCTGCATCAGGAAGTATTCATCTGAGATATCAACTACATATAATACAGGGATTAAACATTTCCACTTTGAGAAGTCTTACTTAAGAAAGTCCAGTTTTATTATTTTTATCAGTCTATAAGGTCTTTATTTAACATTTGTTTGTCCTGTTAATGTCCCAATCATCTTAGGAGCCTTACTTTGTTTGGACAAATCAGAACTTGTAATATTGTAACTATAAATAACTTTACATGCATCCTCAGTCATATTTCTGGCCCATATTTGGTAGATTTAGTTGCTACTTTACTGTATCAATGTCAGACACAATCCAACTTGGAAAGTTCTAAAAGATTTTTGCAGTTATGACTCCCTTTTGACCTAACTTTTGTGTTTGTTCACTCTTAAGCTATTTTTTTCTCAGCTATTTTTATTAACATAAATATTTATTAACATTGATAGACTTCATCTTTATCTACTATTTTAAACAATTGCTCTTTCTCATTTATCTGCAAGTTGTACTCGTGCCCAGTATGAATACAATATTGGTGGATTGATTTACAATATTGGTGGATTGATTTACAATAATTTATTCATTTATATGTTTAACAGCAGAACTGACCTATTGCTCTAATAATAATAATAATAACAATGTTCCATTTATAGTGCCTTTTTTTTGTGTGTGTGTGGACTCCCATTCTGAAAATAAATGTTCGGAGTTACATTTCTATCAGCAGGAACCATGGATACTGTTCTGATATTTTGGTGCACAGTTTTATGCCTCCTATAAAGAAAGTTTTTCCTTTTGCTTTTTTTAATCAGCTACTACAGTATTTCTCACTGTATTGTCCACTAGTGCTAGAAGATGCTATGTAAGAAACAGCATTTTTGACAGAAAACTTCAGTCATGAATTGGGGATTCTCTGCTGCTTAAAATCTTTTCCTGGAAATGGTGTTATCATTAATGGTGTTTTTGAATAAGTACTAGGTCACTGGTACATTAGAGAGCATTTGATGAAAAATGCTGCTGGATGGGAGTGATTTTAATTATGATGATTAGAGTTCTGTGATACTCACATCTACCTCAGGAAAATAAAATGTATAAAGAAATAATAAATGATAATAATTTAAGATTCAATATGAGTTTATGGTAAATTAATTCTACTGAACTCTTTGTAATTTTACTAAAATGACAAATATTATAAATGTGTTTATATTTTATTAACACAAAAATAATTAAATTTCTCTAAAGCATTGTAGCTATTATCATGCTACATTTTATTAAGCAATTGGAATTTATGAAAGAAAGTGAACTCATTGAATATGAGTTAATTAATATATCTTAAAGCACAATGAGGAATGAGACAGCAAGCAGTAGTGTTGATCAGAAAGCATTTCGGTCCTGTGTTGCTTTTCTTCCAGATCACTGGTAAAATCTTCATTGATAAATGTAAACATGTTACATTAATGGAAATGGTAATTAACATTATAGCATTAACATTATGGGACATAAAACATTCATTCAATATTATTTATTTGGTATATTTTTATTATCCTGTGTTTTACCATGGTCAGATATGTGATTCTACATCAGTGATAGAAAACGTAGTTCTTGTTTACAGGATCATTACTGAGAAGTGTTTATAAGCAGTAAGAGAGATTGTAGTATAAAGAGGTTTATTGATCTTCTGTACGGTTAAATAGTGCTGTACATGGAAAAAGCTAATCTGAAATATCATAGTTGTATATGAGTGGTATGAATGGTGGGAAACGCAAGGAAAATGAGACCTGCAGATTTTGTAAGAGAGAGAAAAGCTGTTGGATAGGTTTCTGCTGCGTATGTGGCCTCTTTACCACTATTAAAAGTTTAAAACACTCTCATCTATCAAGTTTTTAACTGAGAGCTTCAAATAGCAATGATTAATACAATAATTGTGCCAAGAACATGCAGATAAATGATAGACGTGATAGATCTAGTCTTTGTATAGTAGTGCCCTGCCTACATTCATGTGAGTTGCCATTGCCTCAGCCTTTTATCAGAAGCTATTGGAGGGCCAGAAATCACTATATTTCCACTATACTAATGCTATTTTTTTGCCTTCTGAATTAATAACAATGATGAACCTAGAGCTCACTCATGCTTTAGAACTGGAGTCTTTGAAATACTGGTGAAGGAGAGATGGAGCAGACGCAGATTCCCAGGCACCCTAATAGGTGGAAAACGTGGACCTTTTAGAGAAGACCAGGGAAGAGTCACTCCCTGGAAAAGAGAGATAACACTGAACAATTAGCTACCAGTGAGATATTCCAGCTAGAAATTGCAATAAAGAGGAAACATCTATGCCCGTATTAACAAGGATGGTATGATAAGAGTGGACCTGTGAAGTGAAACATATTGAGTAACTTGTATCCAAACTATAAATACGCTTGAGGTATATAAATACACTGATCAGATCCCCTCTCAGCTTTGTCTACTTAAGATTGAATAGGCCCAGCTCTCTCAGCCTTTCCTCATAGGGTAGGTGTTGAAAATCCCCACTACATTTTTTTTTGTGAGTCAAAACTAGATCTCTCTTTAAAGACACAAATTTTATCTGGGATTCTGTTTATAGAAGTCTTTTTTTTTTTTTTCTCCTGCACTAAAGGTGTCAGACTTAGCGATGATAGTGATCCCTTCTGGTCTTGGAAGCCAAATGACTATTAAGCTGCTCCTATAGTTAGTGAGGTTGCTGAAGAAACAGCCCAAATTATTATTATTTATTTATTTATTACCCCAATGAGGGATACCTGAGAAGCTAGCTCAAGCATATTCATAGTAGTGGTCACATTGTGATAAGTCAGGGGAGAAAACTTCTCATTTCTCCCAGACATCAAAAGCAAGGAAAGGTAATTTGGAGGAAAGCAGCAAAATTTCAGTTGTTTGGGTTGTATGTAGCTAAGCAACTAGAGCTCTAGAAAAAGATAATTGTGAACTGCCTTTGTCTGGCAGAATGGTAATTCCCATGGCAGCAGGGCTAGCAGAAAATGAAATACCTAAGAGCTTTTCCTTTGACTGAAGTAGGTGGGCAAAGACCTTTTGGTTATCTTTGTTTAATGGAATGTTTTAAGTGGAAGATCATTCAGTCCTGGATACTGGTTGCCAACTCCATCTTTTTTATTCCGATTTCCCTTCAGTGTCACCAAAGCACTTTCAGCACTAGAATTTGAATATGCCTCATTTTCACTGAAAATTGTAAATAAAATAAATCATATAAACATTTTAGTAGTGTTATTGCACTGTTGTAGTCTACTATTGCATTTCAACTTGTCAAAAATGATGTGTTACTCTGGGCATTTTAATAAAAGACATGATTAGGAATACCAAAGTAATGTAAGATATATTACAAGTGAGTTCAAAATTAAAGATACTTCATGTCCTTTGTTAGATTGCCACAAGTTCGCTTGTCTTCAAACTAACAGCTGATAATATGTGATGGGAATGTAGAAATTAAGCTGGTAGAGATAGTAGAAATCTACTATTTTTCACTCAGTTGTGACATGGATTTATTTTATATCTCTGTGTGTGTATGTATACATATATAAACACATAAAATATATATATCAGTTGCAGAAGTATGTCCATGTATATATTTAGACATATATCAATGCAATGGAAGGTGATCATTCAGGACATGGTCTTGAGTTATAGATTGTGCAACGCCCAGATGTTTCAACTATATATCCTGGACCTTAGCACAGTGGGTAGCAGTAAGTAGTAGGATTTATAAGGGATGAGTAGCATTGTCTACTTTTATAATCAATGTAGCTAAAATTCCTGGTACATCTTGCACTCTGAATTAACATAAAATTTTTGATATGACTCTTGTGCTACAACATCCTCTAGATGCCAAAACAATGTCTGTAAATGTGAAAGCAGGACCTAGTATTTAGGATAATCTGTGAGTGAAAATAGCCTCTTCAAAACCTACATTCATATTTAGATGAATTAAAACAGGGGCCCTATACCTTTTCTTCACAAGTCTCTGTTCCTCAGTTGGAGAAGGCAAATAATTGAAGACATAAACAGTCTGTTATGCACAACTGAAGAAATGTGTGCCATTAGGTAGAATTTTCTACAGGAAATGCAGTTATATGAGTGAAATATCTGTGAGATCCCCAGAGAGAAATTGTGGGAATGAAGTGTATCATAAATTAATAGAACAATTTCTCCTTTGGAAAGCCAAAAGATATTATTAGTGATTGACTCATGTCTGAGTCTGCTTCCAGGCTGACTCTTTCAGATATTTTCACTTTCAACAAGTGTAATTTTGAACATCATCAGGAAAAAAATAGAAAAAAAAACTAAGGAGGAATATTCTTCTAAAATACGATTTAAACTACTTTAACTTGTACTCATGCATGGCAAATAAAATAGACTTAATAGATCTGTGTGGGTTTATCATGTCTGTCTACGATAAGATTTTGTACTCATGGTTTATAATCTGATAACTGGCACAGCCCTATTTTATCTCAGTTTTACCAAAAAAATTCTAATAAAGTTGTTCTGTAGGAATGTTGGCTTTCTTCCATGTCGGGGGAGAAAAGTTAGAGATGCAGGTCTGAAATCCTATTTAAGAAAATTTCCCTCTTTGACTGGTTCAGACTTACTTCAGGAACTCCTGATAGAAGTAAGCTTCGATTAAAGTTCTTAGATATGTTAATTCCAAAGAGTTTTGCCCCCAGTTGAGTCTAGTATATAAAGAAATGCCTTATCCAACAACACTGGCCCAACCAATGTGGCCCATGTCTTTTCAGTTCTCTGCGTGTCATACAAGATTTTTGGAAAACCTTTTGCTCTTTATTATTTTTTTTCTCTATTTTCTATTGAGTTGATTTTTCAGTTTTTTCCTTTCTTTTATTATTGCAACAAAACTAAGAACCAGAGTACTCAACATAAATTCACAAATCATATCATGGGCATTTTAATGAGTCTATCAATTTAAGCATATTGTACTCTGGAAAAATGCTTGTATAGTTACTACAAACTTACTAACTTACTGCTTACTAGTTACTACAAGCTTGCTAAACTAGAAGCTTACTAATATACATACATTTGAACATAGTTAGTTTAAGTGTAATTTTAGATTGCTTAAGGATATTTTAGATGATGTTACGTAAATGAAGGTCTATTACTGCACCTACACAGTCTATGTCCAGGTATGGCAATGGGGACAATACAGTCTCCTCCTTGAAAACAAGCGAAATGTCACTGACTGAAGTCACTAAAAAGAGAGATCTGCACAAGAGGCAGAGTGGATCCAGAAGCCTTCATCTAAACAGGATCCCATGGGGCATGATGCTTTTTTGGCTCTCTACATGATGGAGTGGACTGACTGGAATAATAAACTAATGAATATTGAATATTGGTCATCAGTGGATACAGAACTTGAAGTTGTGACAACAGGAATCGAAATCCAAAGTCTTTCTCTTGCACTTCCAGCCCCAACAAGTCTTTTAGATCCAAGCTGCCCTTAGAGTAGGTAGTACAACCTGTGCACATTCATTTATAGCTGCCCAGAGTCACAGGTTGATAAGAAGTAAAATCTATCCTCTTTTTAAACCATGGTGAGGTAATTAAGGAATTCTGAGGTTTGGCTCCCTTCTCAGGCTGACTTATCACATTCTGCCTGAGTACTTTTACTGTTAGAATATTATTAAAAAAAAAGGATGGCACAATGTCTTATGAAGTGTTCTTGCTAGTTGCAATTTATATTCTCTGGGATCCTTAAGTGCTACAGAAAAATAAAACTTTAAGCATGAGGAAGAGGTGCCCTTCTTTTCTGAGTAAACACTTCCTTGTATATGTGGATAGTTAATTTAAGCCCTAGGACACTTTGAAGCCGAGTAAGGTTAAATGAATATGGACATCTATCGCATGATGCATCTAATATGGGTCTTGGAGAAATGGAAGAACAGATTTCTAACTATAGATGTATTTTAGATGCTTTAATTTCCAAATAGGTTTATGAGACAATTTGATCAATTTCATATCTTTTTTTTATGAGATGGCGTAGTAAAAGGAAGTGGTGCATATCTCATTTGTCTTAGCACTAGTAAAGCATTTGATGCAGTACCACACTGAAAATTGTAGGTTAAAATAGAGAAGATAGGCTTTTAGTAAAGAATGATAAAGTGGGGGAAGAACCAGTTAAATGAGAGGAATCAGTTTGTGTTGAAAGAAGGAAAGAGATTGTTAGCGTAATTTTTGAAAGTCATATTGCATGATAGATCATGTTTAGCATTGCTTATGACCTTGGTGGGAGGAAAATAACCATAGTGAACTAATGCAATTTTTTTGTGAAAAAATGGGAGAAATTATGGAGGAGATGGGAGACTATACAGCAAATATAAAAATGTATCTTCAGGATGACCTTTCATATATCAACCCATCTTACATAGGACACCCTGAAGAGTAGAACAACAGCAGAGGAATTAAATAATGTATAAAAATAGGTCCTATACCTTAGGCTAAGATATAATATTAAGTGAAAAAGCCCTAGAATCAATGATAAGATTAGCATGCTTCAGCAGTTAGGTGAACCTGTTAAAAGATTAAGACAATCCTTGGGCCTATTAAGAAAATTTTGTCTGCAAACATGGAAGGGAATTGTAACACACCAGCAGTACTTCATCTACAGTACTAAGAATAGTTCTGTTTACTCACTGTCAAGGTGGAAGATATAGCGGAAAAAAGCTATCTGACTAATATTGGCAAGAGTGTACTGTTTCTACAAGATGACACAAAAAGACTTATTTAGCAATATTAAGTCATAAAGGATTATGATATATTGCATACATTAGTTGTAGCACAAAAGCTGTTTAAACTAAATGACAATTCTAGCTTAGGCATAAGTGGATGTTAAACTAGACAAGAATCTATTAGGTAACGAAGCAGAAGAGGATTTGTAACAATCATGAGAATGAAATTTTGCAACAATATCCAGTAAAAGCACAGGGACAAGATTTGTTTTAAGGTGATTTTGATAAGCTTATTAAATCATTTAAATTATGTGGTTGTTTGCAATAAAAGGGAATGACTCAGGAAGTTCTGAGTTCCTAAATGAACTAGCTGGGAGGGATATTTAGGATAGGCTGTTTGCTTGTATATCAGTATTCTTCCCTAACAGATATGAGCAATTTCTGAATTGACTGGCTGTAACACTTTATTTTTCAGGTGATTCCTCATAATTGAGCCTAATCACCGAGTCACATCCAAAATAGCTCTGTCATTATTCTTGAAAGGTTTGTCTGGGGTTTTTTTGCTGTTTTTTTTGCTGGTTCTGCTTCAGTCTCATAAATTTCCTTGAAACGTAAGCAACATTAGCAAACCACCCAAAGCAGAACATGTACCTATCTATTGACTTGAGTAACCTAAGGATTTATGAGTATGCGTAATTGCACTGGAGTTTATTTCTTTTCAGGAACTTGAGAACATAAAAGATATAAAAGATTTAGTAGAGATAGAAATATTGTTATGACTTTCTACAGGAATAAGCGTATGCATTTTGCTGTTTGCCTTCATTTCTCATAACAAATATTGTAAATGAGAAATAAATATTGAAATGTTGCATAGCAGTAGATCTCTCTCAAAAGAAAGTGATTTTAAATTTCAGTGTATCCTTTGGACAAGCAATGGATGAAACTCAGAAGAACAAGGCATTTTGGTTATTCTTTAGTTTGGTAAAAAGTAATCCATAAATGATGTACCTTTAAGAATTTCCTTGTAGTCTTTTGTAGCAAAAGGATTAAAAGTATTGTTTTGAATTGCTAAATATAAGGAAGAGTCACTTTCCTGACATATTCCTACAAAACAATGACAGTAAAGTTTATATGTTTGTTTGTGTGTATGTGTGTATATATACACATATGTACATATATATAGCAAAAGAGTGACAGTAAAAATGCCTGTAATGAAAATGTAACTTTGAGAACATGAAGATTGCCCTGGCTTAAGTTCAAATGCATTTTCAGTAATTTACTGGTGCCTTTCATTGTGTTTAGTCTCTGCTTTAGAAGAAGATATCACCAATCAATTGAACAGCATGCTTAAAACATGTTAAGCACACATACTGTGTGCTTAAGAACCACAGAGAATACAAAGCCGTATGAGATGCCATCACAAGCTATGAGATACTTTAAACATCAACATTAGAAAACAAAGGGCAACTTAATCTAGTGAACAAGGAAGAAATTATATATGTAATATCTTGATGTTATTTCATAGTCATATGATGCTTTCATGAATAAGCTAGATGTTTGCAGCTAGTGTCATATTGGAATGACTAGAAGAGTCTGGAAGGAGAGACTATGAAGGATATGATTTTGACACACAAAATTATAATAAACTGGGGGAAAAATGTCAATCATGATTAACCTCAAATTAATGAGTTCAGTTCTACAGTGAAGGGCGTACAGTCACTATGCCTGAATGTAATCAGCTGCTAAGTAACTGGAAGTTTTGTCCAAGACAAGTGGACAGATTCTTCTCGTGTACACAGTTCTTAAAGCACTGAAAATGAAGCAGTTATGTATATACTTTGCTTTATTTACTGCTACACCAAAAGAAGAGGTTGCTGTAGCTTGTTATGAAAAAGCTGCCATAGCGAGCATTGAAAACTGAAACATTGCCTAAGCTGCATATGTTTATCAAATTTAGGCATAAAAAATCCCAAGAAAGAAGCAGCGTTAGTCAAGAGTAACAGTGATGAAAAATTGAGTATCTGATACTCTTTCTTTTAGGTGCCAGTTGACCCTCAGAAGATCTTCTTATAACTTAGTGCTGTATCACCTTGTTCTTTGATCTCATACTAATCAACATTTAGCAGAAAACTACTTCTAACTATTAAGATGAAAATTCAGCTATAGATAAAATGTTGCTAAACACAGAAACAGTTTAAAAGAGAAGTCAATCCAAAAGAATTGACTTAAATGTCTTTAAAAGAAAAAGAAAATACTCTTTTTTATAGTCTGTGAGTAGAAAATCTTTTATTTAGAAGGCTTGATTTGTTCATGAGGAATGCCCAGAGGGAAAAGTGTGAAAGAAGAAAAAGGAAGAAGAAAATAAAAATCTCCTATATGAGTCTAGAACCAAATCAAGAGCTATAATCCTATGAGCACATGCACCATTCAAGTTATAATAACAACATGAAAGCATATGTAAGGCCTGAAAGAAACTCATAGAGATTCAGCACAGTTGAATTTGGGATAATGAGCTCAATGGCTCTTAATGGTTAACCTTAAAGCACTGCCTGAAAGCACTGATTTAGAGGTATTTTTCCTGTTGGAAATGCTATGTATAATTTTGAAGCAAATCTTTCTTTAAAATGTTACAACTGTCTACCAAGAAGATGTGAGTATCAACCTGCTGTCTGCAACTACCAATCCCCTTCAGCCTGTATTCTGCATTCAGAATGCTTACTTCATGAGTTCATCGCTAATGCTGCAATGAGTTGCTCCCTTACAAAGGAAAAATGTCAGTTTGGGTGGAAAAACAGAACATTTCAACAATTCCTTTTGGAATGAAGTGCTGAAATTTTTGGAGAGCTATTGACTAGGTCTGGCAGAGGTTATTACTGCATGTATTGCAGCAGAATCACAGAATCACAGAATCTATAAGGTTGGAAGGGACCTCTAGAGATCATCTGGTCCAACCTTCCCGCTCCAG
>JAUBOD010000180.1:1656-19083 GCA_032353885.1 Nothura maculosa
AAGTGTAATCCATACTGCTGTGATTTGAACCATGTTGCAACCATATATGAGCTCAAAACAGCAGCATAAATAACCCACAAGAGCTGGTTCTTCTGGCTCCCATAAAGTTCCCTCTGAATTAGAGTCAGGCCTTTATTCTTTCCCCCTCCTTTTGTCTGAGAGCACATCTGATGTATAGACATATCTGATTACGGCCACACATTCAGCCATTGACTGCTGCTTATTTTTACAACAAGGGCAACATCCGCCCATTTACTAAGGTGAACGTGAATATCTTGTTTTGTTTACTGTTCAAAAAAAAAAGGAGAAAAAGAAAGAAATCTCTTCTCCCCTGCCATCCAAGAAAAGAGAGAAGAATAAATAAACTCTGAGATCCCCTTTCAGGTTCATGCTGACTTCAGTACGTCAGTAGCTTCTTGGGGAGCTGTGAACGCTATGCAGCATGTGCTCCGTGGAGACTGTGTGTGGCAGTAAGTTCATCCGAGCAGCGCGACACATCCAACAGCCTGAACTTGCTCCAAAGACAGCAGAAGCTGCGCCCAGTGTCTCCTGTCTGGACCAACAAATAATCAGATAACAATGCAAGCGCTAAACTTACTCATTTGTCTTCTTCCATGGAATTCACTGTGGAAGTGAAGCGAAAATAGAAATATAACTGAGCTGGCAATCAGCATTGCACAGACTTAGTTCTCTTGTTATTAAAAAAGAAATAGCAAATTGTTATAAATTTCAAAGTAGCTCACATATTCAGTGAGTTCTATCCCTCTAACAGTAATATCAAACATTTTAAGAACACTTAAATGAAGCCAAGTACATAATATTCAAATAGATTTGCTCTTCATGTCAAGACATCAGTGTTCTAACATCTTCAAATGCTAAAACTGTAAACAAAAATAATTTCCTCTCTTTGAGCTAGAAGATCAATGAAGCAGGCTAAGAAAATATCATTACCCAGAAGTAGATGTATTCCAAGTCCAACAAGACCTTTCCTACTGAAAAATACTACAGGAGGAAACAAGGTGGGGGGCATAAGGCATCTCATGCACAACAGCACCAGGCTATCGTGACAGAGGGAAAACTGGTCAGGTGGCCCACAGCACTGACACTGTTGTGCTGCTCTGAAAACAAACTCTATGGAAGCACAATGCAAGCCACAGTAAACGTCTACTATTATTTAATAGCGTAGTGCAAGTGAGAGGCATCCTAAAGTTTACCTCTCTGTTTAACATTGATTACGTAGCTGCTAAACATAATCAGGATCTCTAGGGAATAATGCACACTCTTACAATTTATGAATCCAAATGCCCTCATCTTAGCTCTAAGCATATTAACTGTTCTTCAACAAAAGAGTTTAGCGAGTCATTTCCATAGATTCCTTGGGCAGGCTCCAAGGGACACAAAAAAAAAAAAATAGAGCGAGAGAGGCAGTAAAACCTAATTCATTAGGTAAAAAGCCATGACACCAAGCAAGAGCCAGCCTACATGAGAAACCTGGTCTCACTCTGTTGACAAAGTCCCTTTGGCTGGGTAGAGCCTCTTTTGTCCAAGTACCTATGGAGGGGAATTGGGGGAACCACCAGGAAGACAGAATTGCTATAGCAGGCAGCCCAAATGGTCCCTAGAGGTGGTTCCAGGCACCTGTGGACTGTGCCAGCTCTATAGCATCTTTAGGAAATCGGTGAAGAGCTGGTACAGTGAAGCTGATCTTGTCCTCTTTCCACGTAAGACCTATTCTTGTGCACATCAGGACAAGTGAGCAACACAGAGGACCTTGATGTAAATCTGGCTGAGTGACATAGACAGAGCAATGCTGTTAATGGCCTGCACAAAGCAGTGTTTAGAGAAGTTAATCCTCATGATACTGTGCTCTGGATCATGTGCTTGGGATCCTGGCTCTTGAGGACTTCATACCCATCTCTAATCGTGCTTTAGAAGTTGATTTGGAACATAAGTTTCCAGAGATGGCAGGAAACTCAACGTTTTGGTGGATGACTAGGAGGCTCTGAAATCCTTCAGAAGCACATACACAGGGCTGCCTCTGAGGCTTCATCCCTTAGAACAACAACAACAACAGCAACAAATTAATTAAAAGTCACCGTCATTTGGCTGCCACACATTTGGAATAAATTTGAGGCTTAAGCATGAACTAACACAGCCTCAGCTGGGAACATCCTGAAGCAGTTCAACACTGACAAAACTGCAAGCTGTCACTAAGGGAGGAGGAAGCTGATCACTGGGCAGCCAGTGCCGCACAAAGGCTGCAGGGCGCTTTGCTGGAGCTGTTGGCCGGGACTTGGTGTCCAAGTATGTGTCCTTCGGCATGACACACTTGCTGTGGTACACATTTACGAGTTCTCAGAGGCAAACCAGAAGGAAAATTCAGACCAAGACAGTTGAAGCAATCTTTGAAGTCACCCATGTCAGATTCACTGGATGACAGTTGTAACCACCATTTCATGGACTCAGAAACCTCAGCACGGCACACTGATTTAGCAATAGGAGAAAAACATCCAGAACAGGCTGCTAGATCTTTTACATGGGCAGACAGTACAAAAGAAAACAAGTCTTCCTACCCTCTTCAGTGATTATCCTAATTTTACACTTTATTTTCACCCAGTCCACAATATAAACTGCTTGATTATTGCAAGTCATTAAAAAATTGTATTATTCATGGTAGAAATACTGATGCCATTTGTCTGTGGCTGTATTGATGTTGAACTTGGATTTCCTACAGCACGTTTAATTAAAACAAGCTAAAGCAGTTCCATGCAGTAAATTCCTCTCTTCAGTCCTCAGGACTTGATGCAGGTAAGAACAAAACGCCTCCGTGCAGACACCTACAGCACTTCTAGCTTCTTGGTACAGGCTTGCAGGGAACCAAGCCGTCTATCAAGACCACTGCAGTGAGCCTCACAACAAGAGCACACAGCACCAATGTTCTACTACCCCATCAGTCCAGATGCAGGTTACAGCCCAGGCAGATAGTAACCATCAAACTGTTCAGGAATTAGAGCTGCAGTCTCCTATATGCCCCTGCCGAGCCACACACACTGACTCAATGTTTGGAGGCAGGTGGTGCAGTTTATATTAAGAGGGAACAAAAGTAAACATGTAAGACCAAACGAGAGGCAGACACACTAAAAACAACACAGAAAAGCCAGGAATAACCATGTTTCCTTTTTGGGATGGCTATCTGAAACCTTCAGATACCTCCGGACAAATGACTACATCTTTTTTCTCAGCCTACGACTTAAGTAACAGCTTAGCTCTAATTGGGCCTTCAAATTAATTCTTACAACAGTGGTCAGCATTAGTTGCTGGTGGATCATCAATCATCCCATGTAATAAAAGGCTCATCCATGCATCTTTAAATCACTTGATGCAGTTTAAATCTCCCATCTGCTTTCATTCTTCTGCCCTCTAATAAGTCTCAGTGTCTTGCGGAGACCCAGTACTTGAAATTAATTATGTTCTCCTTTCTATGCAACTATTTAGTCTGGTGGAGGCAGCTGATGCTGTCTGCAGTCTCAGGACTGGCAGTGTGTGGCAGGCTTAATTTGCCAGTTTAACACTAAAGTTGGTCATGGAAACGGCAAATCACAAAGAAGCTACCTAAACTTGGAGTGTTTTTAATCTTTAATAAAGCTTCTGCAACATGAAATAACCAAACACAAGAGATGCAAAAATCTGAACTCCTGAACTGTGGGGGGACTGCTAATAATAACAAAATGCTTCCAAATGCAGACTTTTTTCCTTACTTCTGTCTTTCTCTTTTGTTAGAAATACAAGTAGGCACTGCTGAACATTTATAAATGCACTTTGGCCACCAGGAAACTAAGGTAATGTAGCAATATTTCAGTAAGATTTGTTGACAAAGTCTTCTACAAAGGCTGGATTTTAACACAAAGAAAGCTTATTTAATATATTATCCCCTAGTGTTAGTGTCTTGATACTTAGTGCTTCCAAAAGTAAACAGAGAAATCTTTGTTTAGTCTCAGTGTGGATCAAAAGATTTATTTTGCAGTGAAAGAAGACAGGTTTTGTTAATTGTAGTCACTGGGAGAGTGCAGTGATACCCTCCTGTCTTCTTGCAGAGAGTTAAAAATACACGTTTTAAAATTTCTTTCTACACTAAAGTATTATTTTTTTTAAAAAAAACATTTTCCATTTTCCTTTTTTCCCTTGAAACATGAATATGCTATCAAAACATTGCATTGTTAACTCTTTACACTAGAAAAAGATGATCTCTGTAATCTCCACCTTACTTACTCTGCATATGTTTTCAGCAACAGGGCATCAGAGAAAACAGTGCTACTTCTCTAACTCTCTTGAAACTGGTCTAAAATAATGAAATTTTGAAAGAGAGACATCTTTTCTGCTTCTGCTTGGCTTTCCTTATGGTGTCCTGAAGAACAGGATGGCCAACAACTCATTCAACCAGCTGCCCAAAGTGTGGCCTATGAAGACACTTAAGGAAGAGCAAGCCCTAAACAGCGTTTCTGCCTGTGTGCTTTCCCACCTTGCTGTAATTCAACACCTGGGAGTCCCAGCTTTAGAAGTTCTACCTTCCCTGGATGAGCCTTTCCCCTCATAAAGTTCACAAGCTACTTCTGGAATCTATTTATACTTCTATTGCCATAGACCCATGGCACAGTTTAGTTAGGCATTACTTAAAAAATTACTTGATTTCTTTTGTCTTATACCTGATGCCTGGTAGTTAATGGGGTTAGCTTCTTGATCTGGCTGCCCATATGGCTCAAGGATGTCTACATCAGCAAGAGGGGAACTGCACAGCCAGGGTTAGTGAGAGGAGGACTATCCCTTTTGGAAGCAACATGGATTAAGATCCACTTAAGCCTATCACAAAACCGCAACTGGAGGGAGCTGCTGTGTCTCATCTGCTGTGAGAACCTCCCTAAGCTCTTCCTCGGTGAGCACTGATTAGAAAAATTAATTTAGCTTTGTACTGGCTCTTTATCTTCCCCAAGCACTTCCATTATCCTTTTATCTTCTGTTGGCCTTACAGACTATTAGGAAGATAGATGTGTTTGGAAAAGGATTTATTATGAACTTTTTTGCCTTGAAGAGTGGTTCCTTAAAACCTTTCTGGCCTGTTTTGCTGGAGGTTTCCATTTAACTTCCTTTGTCTATGAATCCTTCTATTCCCCCATTTGGGAACAGACTTTGCTGTTTGAAAACTTTTTTTTTTAACCTCTGATAGCCTCACTTACCTAACAGCCCCTTTTACATCATTGTTTAACTGTATTTTCCTTGGAGTTTCCCTTCAAAGTTGGCTGTTTTATTTGTTGAAAGGCAGTATACATTACACTGAGTTCCTTTTAAAAATCTTCTGGCCACCTGCAAGTATTTTATTATTTTGCCTGTTCCTTTTCATCTCTTTCTAAGAAGCTTTCTCATTTTTATGCCGCCTCTGTTCCTGCAGCTAAATGCTACTGCCTTTTTCCTTGAGAAGCAAACACTGAATTTGAGGATGCTGTGATCACCATTAAACATAGATGTAAAATAGCTACCTGAAATAAGGCAATATTGGATCTCTTCATTTCTCTGACTCATTTCAGGAAATTGTAACTTATTGCATTTAAGCTCCCCTATCATACCTCGATGTGACGCTTATCATCTAGGAGACTTCACATTCCTAATGTCATAACCTACAAACTACATGTTCTGCTTTTCCCCACAAGTATCAGTTTTGTAGATTCTATACTTGTTAATATAACATTAGTCAAGGAGCAATGTGTTCATCAGAAAAAAAAAATGAAAGAAGAATACAAGAAATTCAAGAATGTTTGTCAACAGTCCATCTTAGGTTTGGAGAGAATGAGAAGGGAAGTGTTTAAAGATAAACAGCAATGATGATAATACAGAAAAGAAGTGACAACATGAATGTTACTGTGTCTAGAACCAGCACACATGCTATAGAATAAAGGCTATAGACCAGGTCTGTAGTTTTGTCTTATGCTAAACTCAAGTAGAGCATAAATGCTCATTTGAGCTCCCCAAACTGAGTGACAGAAATCTCTTCCCATGATGGCCAGACCAAACAAATATCTTTGTTGCTCTCCCCCAAAAACTCAAACTTTTGTGAATATCCAGTACAGGTACTCCCAGTAATCTTTCATCGTCACTCATCATTTTTTGGTCTTATTCTCCTGCTGCCTTAGTAACACGTATTACTTTTAAACTGTGTTATTGTTTCTCTTCTAATTTCACGCTCTTCCTCCTTATATCTCAGGGCATCTTTTGGTGTCCCCAGGTCCCACCTGGGGGCAAGCATTTGCAGAGAAGTGTGGAGACTTTATACCCATGTTTTTTTCTTTGGGCAGACAAAGAAAAGAGAACAGCAAAAGAGGGATATCTTTTCAGCACTCAACAGAGCTCACGTAGTCTTTTTTTTTTTAAAAAAAAAAAAAAAGGTTAGGCATCAAACCATCCCTGGAAAACTCAAGTCTCCTACACAATTTGACCACGGCCAGTGCCAGTTTTCCCACTGCACAAAGATCCAAGTTCCCTCTCTCCTTTTCTTCCTACCTATCCCCTGCTCAACTCATTGTGGACTTGTGGACACCAACAGCTATTTGCTCCTGCCAAATCCGAAAATTTTGGCCTGGGTTTTAAAACATGTTACCCTGGAAAAAGAGAAAGGTTAAGCACTGAGACATCAGTAGTATGATGGAAAGGAAAGGATGAATGTCGCTAGCAGGTCCTCTACCAAACCATTCCAAGCCCTGGAATCAGATCTTTTCCACACCACGACACATTTCTAGCTAGATCACCTACTGTTCCTTTAATAGCAAGTTCAATAGAAAATGACATTTCCTTTGAAGAAGGTGCTCTGTATTCAGAGGTAGCTTATGTACCATGTGATGCGAGAGCTACTGTTGTAAAGGACTCCTTTTTTATTGAACAGTGATGCATTGTGAACTCCAGCATAAAACTCCAGCTGTCCCTTTACACACTTAGCTTTTTGGCAATCATTCGATTTTTTTTTCCCTTGAATAGTCATAATTCATATGCAGAGCCAGACAGACACACACTTCTTTTTTCACTGGCTTTGTCCACTCTTTGGCTGCATACTGCTTTGGGTAAAATGGGTGAAGTTGGCTTTATGGACTATAAAACTGCAGGATGTAAGGATTCACTTGTTTTTGATGTGTTAGTAGCATTTTGTGGATAAAGTGTGAAGAAAGCCGTATAATTGGGTTACTGGGAATACTGCATGTGCCTGAAAAGGAGGAAATAGACCTTTAGTTTAGCATTCCTTCATGTATCAGATAGGGATTGTAATGCTGGAACCATTTCAGCTGATTTGCTCCTGTCTAATTAAATGAGTGTTGAGAATTCTGTTTATTTCCTCCCAAATATTGATGGTTAATCAGCATCAGCAATAAACAAGTCATAAACAATAGATTTAATCTAATGATCACTTCAGACAAACACAGCCAGACATTCTGACCTCTTCCACCCTCTCCTGCTGACAGCGGAGCTGACGCTATTTTGCAACACCAAAAATGAAAGGAAGATCAAGCATGCAACAGTACAACTGAAAAAATGGATCTCTACCATCCTTTTCAAAGTCTCAGTTCACTGTGAAGTATTTTATACTTCAAAGTTTGCCATAGGCAAAGCAGTCAAGACAGATTTTTGGCAGAAGTAGTATACGTCTCTGACTTGTGGTCTTCAAGGAAGATCTTTTTTGTCAATTAAAATAAAAAAGCTAATCCAATGAACAGTGAATTAATAAATGAGCCTCTTTACTCCCATCCTTAGAAAATAATTGTATTAAAGGCTAAAAATTGGATAAATCAGTTTAAATTACATAATACCTCCCAGAAAATGTTCTTGTTATTGCAGTACAGAGGTTAGACTGAGGAAGGTTTTAGGCTACTCTGTTTTGTATTTGTCTTTCTGATGGGCTTCTGGATTGCCTAATTCTGTTCAAGGCCCCTGAACTCCCTTGAAGCAAAGCACTCCATGGGCCAAAGCAGTGTCAGATGGAGGATGCAGCTCACTGATCAATGCACCTAAGTATGTCAGTAGAGAAGTCTAATTTGCTCATTTTTCCCTGCTACTGGTCCTCAGAGTAGATGAGCTACTTTGAATTACAAAACTCCCTTTGACGTTTAAGGCTAACACAAGTGCCTTGACTTTTCCTCACACCTGTTCTCAGTTCCTATAGCCACAGAAAGGATGGCGAATGCTCACGAGTGTCTATCTAACACATACAAATCACCAGCTCACCCAGGACCATGCCAGTTCCAAATATCACATGTGTGCTCTGGTTTAGGAAGGGAAAAGGCCAATCAGTTCTGCAACCCAGCAGCAACATGTGGCTCCTTAGAGACCATAATCAGCATGAAGAGCCCCCAGCCATGGCAGAAAGCTACCCCCCTCCACTGTGCCCCATAAGAGACGTCGGGCAAAGCTGACAATTTGCCCCCTGAGGATTTTATGCCAAGAAGATCACAAAGACTCTGTTGTGCTCAGTATAGCTACAAGGGTCAAGAAAAGAAAATTCCTCATTCCCTTGCAGACTGATGTGACTGTGGGATCCACAGGTGTCTGAGAGGAAGTAACAATATAGGGTGGAATAGTGCCAGCCTGAGCCAGGAAGCAGGACAACTGCACTTGCAAGCTCCTACCCGCTGAGCCAGCAAGCCCTGCTAGTTGCTTGCCCAGGAGCAGCTTGTGCTGCACAGGAGACCGTGCTGCTCCAGAGTGGCTAGCAAGGCCCCACAGCTCTGCATTGCTACACATGGACCCAGCAGCTGCTCCTGAGTGGCTAGCAGGGCCCCACAGCTCTGCATTGCCACATGTGGACCCATTGGCTAGGATTCCCTCCAAGTGGTATGGATTTGCCCAAGAAAAGCTGGCCTAACTCACACATGCCAAACAAACTGCCGGGCTAGTTTCCTCATACTTTAACAGCTGCTGTTACTTATTCTTATAACCACAGCATCTCTGCATATAATTTACATTCCTGCATATATCCTCTTATTTTTTGGCATCACTGAATCATTTCCAAATTTCTCTTCTATTTAGTCTAATAGATGTAAAACATTATTTAGATTTTTGCTCATAAAGATGACCAAAAGCAGCTGTGTCTTCACAAACCGTTGGCTGAAAACCAAAAGGTCATTTTTACATACACTAATGGGAATTAATTTCAGAACACAGCCTCATAATAAAAAAAAGCTGCATCTCGTCTTACCTGAAATGTCTGCAGCTGTATGTTGAAAAAAAAAAAAAGCTTTTATTAGAGTTTATTATGAAATTACTTTTAAAAGAGTGCATTATTTTAAACTGCTATAAAGACAAAACTTCAACCCAGTGCAGAAATCCATCTGGAAAATTTCCTGGCTGCCACTTCACAAGACAGTTTGAAATACATGGGGTTTCCTACCGGGTCACCACAAAGGTGTAGGAGGGAAGGAACTGCACTTTCCAGCCTCTCCCCTATCACTTCTGCACTCTCACCTCATCCCCAAGCAGGACAACTGTCCCCTGGGGGCCAGCGGTGCCCAGGGTCACTAGATCCGCACATCTGCACCATGCTGGGACCTGCCATTCCACCTTCCACTCAAGTCTTCAGCTCTCCTTCTAGGACCCACCTTGCTCCTTCCTCTTGCTCCTCCTGCACTGCCACTGCCTCCTTCCCTTCAGTCTTCCCATCTCTGCTCTATTTCATCATGCCTCAGGCAAGCACCTACTGAAATGGGCAGGGCTGCAAAAGCACGAAGTTAGTCTGACCTAGTAATACTGTCTTTTACTGCCTGAAGAGCCTTTGCCAAGCAGCTCCTGAAAATTAGGAAAAATGAGTTAGTTAGGTTCATGTTAAATTGCTCTGTCAAAACGCTATAAGCACATGTGTGCTCTTTCCTTCCTCTCCATCCAGCCCCCTCTGTATACACAGGTCTGTGTGCAAATACACTTGCCTCTACAAATACAGTTCTGTAAAGGCATGTGCCTTCAAACACAACACAAAGAAGAATTATCCATGTTACAGTGAGTAATTAATTATCCATGTTGGCAAGAATTTCATACCTCTATGTTCTTCATGCTTTGCTCATAGAACATTTTCTTGACTTCATAAAAATCAAGGGACTATTTAAAGCCTCTTTCATCAAGGGAGGGGGAAATTTCTATTCACTGAGATTTTGTTCTGGTTCCAGTATTAAGTGGAAGACCTACCACATAATTTAACCATGCCACCAGGTGGTCTTCTAAACTTGGGCAATCTCACAGAAGAAATCAGGACCAAAGATCATGATGGTGACCACATTGGCCTTTGACTAATTGGAACGTGATGGGGAAAGTAAAATGAAGTACATCCCCATAGGCTCACTCTCAGTCTACTTACTCTGTCCTTTTCACTTTGAGGTTCACAAATTTTCTAAAATTACAGTCTGAGAAGTCATAAGAACAGATAGGAAATGCTACCATGACTCTGCTGTTTCTATATCTTTGCAAGATGGGAAAGTCTGTGTAAATAGTGGCTTCATTTGCAATTCTCCTAGGAACCAAGCAAGGATGTTAACCATCTGCAATTTAACTATTTCCTTTTTACAGGTAAACAATAGTTTCCTGACAAAACAGCCATTAATAAGAACCAATAATTGTGTCAGTATTTTGTAGCTTTTCTTTTTTCTTTTTTTTTTTTAAGGAACTGGAAAATGTTGCCAATGTTTAGGTTTCATAAGTTCCTGGATTATCATTTTCTCTTTCTCTCACTTTTCCAAAATGCCACTAACAGAAGAAAAAGGAAAAGATAGGGGGAAAAAAAACCCTTTTTTTTTTCGGGGGGAAAAAAACCCCTTTTTTTTTCTGGAAACATTATGTACCATTTTCCCAGTAATAGTCATGTTGTAATACATTATATTATATTTGGCAGGTAAAATGTTTGATTAACCATAGCTGGAGAAATGTTGTTCCCATTTTAAGTAACTTAGCATTTTTGTGGTCAAATATACCACTAATTTTTAAGTTGGAATACCTTTTTGTTCACATTTATACACTGCAGCTAATCCATCTCACAGTTTCAAACACACTGCAAACAGAAGTTGTTCAAAGAAAGAGTATAATGTACATAAAGCAAATAAATCTAGAATTTTCTTGACCACCAATAACAGAAAAAAAAGATTCAGTCCAATATTACTAGAGCCTGAGTTTACACCACCCTCTTTTTCTTTTCCCCGGAGTGCAGCTACGTAATTCAGCTGGAAAGGAAGACAAAGTAGGATATTTATACATTTTAGCATTTGTCTGTTTGGTGATGATCTTCATTCAGGTGAGTTTGAAACCTGACAGGCTCCCATTTTGGATCCCATTTGCCAAGGCAGAAGGAGCTGCAACCTCGGAGAGGCTGCGCCAGGCGCTGCCTGCCCGCCTGGGCTGCCCCTCTGCAGCCAGGACAAGGGACATGTCAGGAGATGCCCTTGAAAGCAGCAAATGACCATTCTCCATCTAGACAACACATACTAGGCTAGTTGGTTGTGCATATTCCAAGGACACACATATACAGATGCCAAGAGCAGTATAAAAAAAGCCCTAAGCAAATATTCAGCATCATCTTTCCTTGTATATCCTCCCAACATGCCCAAGAAGCAGTATTTCAGGGACTGACATTTGCTGGGGTAGTTGTTTAAATAGCCTGTGAATTCACATCAGTGAATTCAAAAAATCACTCCTATGTTCATCTGTCACAACAGGCTGCAGCAGTGAGTTTAGGTTTTAGAGAAACGATGCATCATTCAGATGATCGTACAGAATGATTTCAAAAGTTTTTCTCCTTGAGTGAGAATAAGTAAATTTGGGTCCTCAATTGCTTTATGGACAATGAGAAGTGGTTCTTCCACAAGTTTAATTTCACCTCTCAGTTTACCACTCAGCCACTCAATGTCACAAAATCCAACCCAAACTCCTTGCAGTCAGCTTTAGATTCAGCTGTCCTAAACCATCTGCATCATCAGCACTCTTAATAACAGCACTTCTTGCCTCATTTTCAGATCTTTTATGAATACAGTGAATTGCTCCTTGATCCCAGGGATCACAACAGACTTCCTCTGCTTGAGGGTCCCTCAAAAGTGACTATATATCCCTCCTCTTTTTTCTCCTCTTATGTCCAAAAAAGATTTTACAGTCTTGTACCACTGTGATGCCATTTCATTGCGAGACTTCACATTGATCTTTCACTTGGCCATTTAGTGCCTACGTTAGTCATATCTGCCAGATGACACAAATGCAGAGATGGAGTCTAAGGAGGCATCTCTCTAGTGCTCAAGCAACTGGAAGTTTTAAGGTACTGGGGAAAACAAAAGAAATCCATCTAGAATACAGAAGACAAAAAAGCACAAAGTAATGCAACCAGTATGCAATTCAGTAACTAAATTAAGACAGTATTTCCAAACTATTGTCTGCTGATCACAGTTAGTCCTTGAGAACATGCTAAATGTTTGCAGATTCCTATTAAAATGTATTTCACTTATCATGACATTGTTTGCAATTACAAGTTTGATGATAAGGCCACTCTTCACCAGGAATAATGAATTTGTCCATTAGCTTAAAGGCAAGTTCAAAACTATTCTCTCACATATGTTAAATCTGGAGTCATTCCGGTAACTGAGGACAGATTCCAGACTCGTCATTTTGGGATGTTCCATCTGAGAAGGAAATTACTGAAAGCTATTAAAAAAGGCCTCCAAAAAGCATACATTTTACGATGTATTTGCCCAGTAGTCATATTAAGATGATGCATGATTTCTGGTTTAGGCAGCAGCTTTGTCTTAATGCCTCCAAGTATCTTTCCTTTCTTATGCTGGTTCTTTACATAATATCAAGTAATTGCTGTATATTTTCCTCATTGATCCAAACTAAAGAAGACTTATTATTATAGTTCTTTTAAGCAATATGGGTGTGATTATAGCCATTCTTTTTGCCATAGTAAGATTTAAAAATGTTCACAACCAGAAATTACTGGCACACTTACTGAAAGTCCGGAGTCTGTTAAAACTGTCTGGAACATAGAGAAAGATCATACCTACCCTGATTACCTGAGCCCTTGCTATTTGAAAGGGACCAGGTATTTTGAACAAAAATAATTATCAGTTTTCTCCACTCAGCTAAGTCTTTGCATTCCCACGACCCTCTAAGGATAGCAAATGTCTTCAGCGGTGTCTTGAACAGTCCATGTGTTTGTTTTCACAACAGCTACCCGCAGGGCTAATCACATTAAAAATATCTACGTGCAAGAGAGCTTGGCCAAGTCCAGGCCAGCTCATTTCAGCCAAACCAACAAAACCCAGGGAAACTCAAACAAAGTGAACACGCTTTTCACAGCTCACATCCCTACAAACGGGATATATTAAACAAAACAACACAAATGTGCAAGCACAAACCCAGAGCAATAATAAAAGTGCTCTTACCACATTACCAACCCTCGTGCAATTTGATCTTAACTTTGGCTGGTGCAGCAGCACGTTTCGCAGCCCGCGCGGAGGCAAGCGCAGGGCGGCGGGCTGCAAAGCGCTCGTGCTCGCGCCGCCTCTGGGCCTGCGCTGGGCTCCGGGGCTGCTGCCGGCGCGGGAAGGCCAAGCACAAGGAGGGAGCGCTCCGGCCGGGCACTGCCTGCGCGCGGCGGAGCTGCCTGCTCCTTAGGGCGCTTCCCGCACGGGAAGCTCCCTAAGGAGCAGGCAGCTCCGCAGCGCGCAGGCAGTGAGGGCCCCGTGCACCCACTCCAGCAGCTCCTGCTCCAGCTCCTGCTCTCCCCATGGCCTTCACCAGCCCCCGGATCCAAGGCCTGGGGCAGGAAAGTTCAGTTTTGCACGTGTTGCTGAGACACCTTGAACCGGCTCAGCATGTATTTATATACGGATTATTGGTGCAGCTGTGCTCTAGAAACCCCTGGTGTTTCCCTTGTCCTGAGCACACATTCGGTGAGAGGGAGCCTGCAAAGTTCTAGTTCAACAGGCTCCAAGCAGGAGAAAGGGGACTGGAAAGCTAATGGAGCTACTGCATTTACAGTCCTAACCGGGAGCTCAGAAAGAAGTAGAATTCAATAATCAGTATAACATGCAATATTTCCTCTGTTAAAGAATGACCTATATTTATAGTCTGTGCAATTCCTTCTTAAGAAGTTTGAAACTTTCTTCATCCTCTATATCTACAATCCAGCCAGCACAAAAAAGCTACAGGAAAAAAATGCCCTGTTCTCTCTGCAGTGCTTCCAAAAACACGGGGGGAAAAAATAAGCGCTACTCTACACTGGTACAACAAAGGAAAACAGACGGAAGAAAAATATATGTAAATGTTTTGGAGAAGGAACAGTTTGATAAATAAATTTTACTGATAAGTTAGACGTTTTATATATATATTCATGTATAAATATGTGGCATATATCTATTGTGTATTTTTCATTTCAAGTATCAAAATACTTTACAGCTCATGAACAAACTTGTGTGCAATTCGCTATAATGGGGCTCACAGGCTGTGGGGTTTGGCAGTATTTGCTCTCATCATCTGTGCTAACCACTGGAGTTGGATATCTCAGTCATATTTTCAGATTATGTCAGACTGTAAATGGGCTGGCTTACAAGACAGGGCTTAAGTTTTAGAGGATCTCTGCAAGATGAAATAGGAAGATAATGCAAAGAAGCAGCAAAATATCACAATTAGATACAAAAAATCAACTGTATAACAGTAATTAGGGCATGACCAGCCGGGGATCAGCTGTGCAGACAAGGACTGGATTATCTTGGACCCCAGCTAAAGATGAGTCAACAGTGCCACATGGCTGGGTGAAAGACACCACAGGGATGTGCAAAGAGCCTGCCAAGGCCCAGGCACGTGCAGTACTTCCCAAACCCGCTCTGCTCTGATAAGGGTGCAGAGGAAGCACTGTGTCCCTTTTCATGCACAACGCTTTGAGAGGGATGTCAACAAACCAGTAAAAATGCAGAGGACGGCATCAAGAGCACTGCAACATCTGCAGAGTGCGGCCTGTTGCAGAGGCTGGGAGAACTATCACTGCTGCTCAGAGGAGACCAAAAAAACAGCAAGATAAAAGCCTTCCCTAATGCACGAGTTTGCCATTAAAAGGCAGTTATTGTTACTGTTAGCCCTATCCCTTACACACAGGAAAACAAGTTATGCCCCAGCAAGGAAAACACAGGCTCTAAGACACCAGGAAATACTTTCTCATACATATAGTTCACTAATCACTAATACAGTTTGACTAAACGCCATCTCACGAGGGTTATAAAACCAGTTTAGACTATTATCAGTGGGAAGAGTTTAAATATTGTTTAGACAGGAGGTGGACTTCCTGATTTTTCCCCCACCAGACTTCATGACTGAGTTCACTTTTCTGCTTCCTCTTGCTGAGCAGCATTTACCAAAAGCAAGTTTCACAGAAAAGATGTCTTGTCTACATATGCATATGTGTA
This sequence comes from Nothura maculosa, assembly GCA_032353885.1. NCBI lineage: Eukaryota > Metazoa > Chordata > Aves > Tinamiformes > Tinamidae > Nothura > Nothura maculosa. The sequence continues at coordinate 17,115 of JAUBOD010000180.1, forward strand.
TTCATATATACATACATGAATATTAGCATTTACAGGATTAATGAACCCTTCCTATATATTCATATAGAGAGATACAGATATAGATATATAAAAAGAGTCTTCCCAGATGAATTCTGGATAATGGTTAAAAACAAACAGGCCAGATGACAGCTGAAAGATACAGCGAGTATTGAGATTAAAATTCTCTGCTGTTATTTTCCAGTGTTCAGGCAGCTCTTTCTTTTTCCTGCTTCTTAAGTTTTACTAGGTGCCACTGCAGGATGATATGGTCTATAAAACCCACCCCACACTTCAGAACATAAGGCAATGGGGAGTGATAGCACACGAGAGCTGCAGCAGGAGCTACGTCAGGCACAGGACATATTCTTGGGCCATTTGTAATCTTGAGTGTCTAAAATGCATCTGCCCTCCGTAACTCCCTACGCCCCAAATCACAGAGCTATAATAACTCACAAGTTAACTAAACAAACTCCTTAGAATACACACATACCCTAAAATTTGCAGAATCTTTCAAGAAAGTTTTAGCCTAGCCAAAATCTTTAGGCTAAACGAGAAGTTTAAATCCCTTCCAGACACAGAGGCCCAAGACACAAGGATATGTTCTATTTATTTAACAAGCCAGAACTAAGAGTAAGAGCCTCTTACTCTTACTAGGAGTAATTGCAATACAATTACAGCAGTAACAATAAAAATATAGCACACCAAGTATCACACTCAGCCTATGAAAGATAAAACCAACTGTAGGATTACAGAACCTGCGCACCCAGACATTTTAATGCCTACACCAGACACAGTGCTGGATGGTGATACTAACGCAATGAAACATTAGAAACCTAAATCCAAGGCACAGGCAGAAAGGAAAAGTTTCTCTGGTGGAAATACATTTCACTGAAGGCTCAAGTCTCAGGTTCGCACACATCAGCCATCCATTAGAAGCCAACCTTAAATCACACTCTGAACCATTTCAGAAATCTTGCCATCTCCTATTCTGTTTGCACGGAGATGCAACTTTAGGTCATTCTCCAGTAGAAGGGAGGTTATATTCTATGGATGATGCTGACATTTTCTCCGTGGCAGCAATATACACAAACCTTGAGTATATCAGGAAGAGTTAGCTGAAGCACACGTACGACATGAACGCATAAGGCCACTGTCCACAAATGCAATAAAGAAAATAGTGAAGGCCATCAAATAATAAAAACCTCTGTTGTGACACAGAATTTTAATATTTTTTGCAGAGCTTTCTCTTAAATTCAGAATCAACAAAAAAGATTGGCCTGAACATGGCACGCAAGGTTAAAGGGTGGCTAAGAGAAATCAGAGAAATGACAATGCTCGTTCTTGCAGGCTATAGCTTCTGTTCGTAGAAGTGACAGTCATAGAACCATGTAGAGAACCATCATATCGATACTACACTGTCTTCTTTGGTAACCACACGGGACCTGAATGGTATTTTCTTACATGCACATCATGGAAAAATAAAGCCTTAGGCACTGGATTTTGTTTCAGAGCAGCAAGCAAGTTATTTCCACTGAGACAGAGAGGCAAATCCCAGGACAGCACCTAACTGTGAGGGAAGTCCCTGAGGATTGCCTCCAACTCCTATGCAGAGACAGAAGAGACTGAACTGTACTACGGGAAACTGAGAAATACTGCCTTCAAATTAAAAATAGAAATATATGAAAGAGGTAGTTTCAAGATGAATACCAAAAGAATTGAAACACAAATACATTTGTGATTGATACCTTTGTTCCAGGTGTACCAAAAAGGAATTATATGAATTAGATAAAATTTGGCAGCAGTAGCAATTTAAGAGCATCTTCAACACTGTATATGCTTCAAACAGTCTACAAGCAGCCCAGAACCAGGAACAGCAAGAAAGGCAAGTCATTTTGCTAGGTGGACAGTGTCAGAAGAAGCCAAGAGTGTGCAGCTGGTGTCTCCACGGCATTCCCTGCTGACTGAACAC
>JAUBOD010000180.1:25896-45062 GCA_032353885.1 Nothura maculosa
AAAAATGCCCCAAGTTGGGCATTTTGGGGTAATGGGGTAAAAAATGCGCCATTTTTGTGAATCCCGATAAGTGTCTAACTGCACCTTCAGGAACATAAATGTTTCTGCTGACCAAACAGCACAGGTAAGAGAAGAGAGATAGCAAAGGAAGAAAAGTCATGTTTTAAGCTGAAAGCCACTGTGATTTAGGCAGGAAAGAGATATTGGAAGGTTAATCCATACCAGGATTCTGAGTTCATAGAACTCCTAAACTAGTTGCTGTAGAATTGGGCCCAATATTTGATTTAATCTCTTATTAAAGCAAAATATTGTTATTTTTCAACATCCCTAAGTAAGCTTATTTTAATAATGACCATCACAGCAATGGATCATGCAGAAGGCAGTGGCCTTCACATAAGTTAGCTAGAGTAAAACACTTATTTTTCCTTTCCATTTTTTAGGGGGATGAATTCATTAGCTTCCTATTAGTCAGCCTCTTGAACTAAGTGGTAACTCTCCAAAGTATTTTCAGGCACAGTGGATATATATGTTCGTTTGTCACCGCAGATATCCAAACATCCAGAGAGATTAATTTAGACTTCAGGAAACGTCAAAATTAAATACTGTCTTGTCAAAAATGAAAAAGTACACATGTTCATTGCCATATTTCTGGCCCTGTGTCAGTTGTGCACAGACCTGTGCAAGTATATAGTTCGTGCCTCAAATATTTCCGCTTTAAATTTTACAGTGTTTTATAATTATGGACTCAATCCAAGATATTCAATAAAACTTTCTGTTGTACTAGATCTTCCCATTGCCTGTTAGAATTCCCAAAGGAAGCCATTTTTGCAGACTTCTCTAAATGGATTTGAAATCCATTTGGAAAAGCTGGATTTCTCTAATCCAATGTGAAAAAAAGAGAAAGAAAATGCAGAAACACAGCAGACATGGCATGTCTAGGTTTTAAATGACAAGTCAGACATCTACTCAATTTCAGACAGTTCATTTTAGTTTGTATGCACTAAGCATCCAGCTCAAGAGCCTTTTTCCCACCCTGCCTAATCTCTGTAACCTTAGTTATTGTTCTGGTATCCACAATAAGACGTAATTCTGGGCTCAAAAATAAGCACAAGAATGACTTGCATAACAGTTCTGAGAAGGTGTCTTTTCCCACTTGCTAAAATGATCAGATTCTGGTTTCTGGAGGGCAATTTTCATGCTTTTGCCTCCCAAAAGACTGCAAGTTCAATGATTTTGATCTAATTTAAAAACAATTTTGTCAAAACGATATCTTTGCAATATTTTTACCAAGGACAGTCAAAAATGTGCCTGACTGGAACTGCTCGCTCACATCCGCAAGGGCTGATATTTTCTGGCCAGACAAGTCAGCTGGACCACCTATGCGCTTAAAGTTTGCCATGTTCTTACATCTTGTACTGATCTAAACATTCAGCACTTTGCACGCCTAAGATCTAGCACCTCTCATGAGGGAATGGAAGGAAAGCGTCAACACTTTGAGGTCACTCAATAATTAGTCCCTGCTTCATTGGGATCATATTCTGGTAAATGCACTGCAAACACCTCTGCTTCAAAAATTGTATTTTTAGGAACGAGACACAGGAAAGGGTAAGAAAGGACACTGTAGGAGACAGACTCCCCAGTATTCATTGCTGGGTTAATGAGCTCTGTCATGTCTTGTTCCACCACGTCTGGGAGACGCTGCGGATTGAGGAGAAAAGCTTCAAACACAACAGCTGGAGGAGCCTGATAGGCTTTCAGTCTCATGGGAAACACAGTTTTCCAAGTTTTGGCTGCCTCGTTGTCCTCTCCTATTCTGGGAAGGTTTGAAGGTGAATCAATTATTTCTTCAGTTTTGGAGAGGTTTTATTGATAACTCTGGAAGGTTTATAGACCTAAGAAGAAACCTGAACTCTCCAGAACTGGAAATACGGTCTCCAGAAAACTTGGAGCTCACCTAGTCTCTGGTGTGTGACACCACAGTGAACTCCATGGCAGAAGGGTGATATGAAAGTTTGTTGCTGCTTTCCTGGATCGGCGCAATGGGTAACAGAAGGAATCCGGGATTCTTTTCAGATGATGAAATTGTTTCATATCGCTTAAAAGAGGAAAGAATAAAAGTATGAAGAAATATCTTAAAGCCTGTGGAAAATACATAACTAGCATTATGATTAATGTGCACGTATTACAGAATTTTCTTAAAAGACAGTTATAAACAAGTTACTATAACTATGGGTGTTGTAATACATGATGCCTGACAAAGGTGAGAAAGAGGAGTCTGCTTTCTCAGGAGAGATTTACTGACTACTTATTTTCAGCCTTACAGTTTTCTTGACATTTGCCTTTTCCCTCTGGATTTTTAGAAAGCCTAATTCCTAAAATGGCATCATGGCTAAATAAATAAATAATATATGTATGTATGTTTATGCTGCTGGCAAAATATGGAAGCTAGAGAAAAATAAAATTAGGCCTAGAGCATAGCTTCCTGTATCCTTGCCTGCAAATAAATTACTTATATAGAAGTCTTCTCTCATTCTAAAACTAGCTCTGTGGAGTTTCCTAAAACCCAGCAATCCCTCTCATCCCTTCCCTATAGCCCGCTTCGCTCTTGAAGACCTTTCGGCTGTTGGACTGTGTGATTATCTATTGTGAAGCTGACGACCGAAGAGAGGAAGCCTTCAGAGGAAAAAGAATGACCCTATTTGGTAAAGTAGCTTGTCTGGGTCTTAATATTCCTACATTTGGCATTTGTTCATATTGCCTTGTGGCTCTAAAGTACTCAAAATAAATGTGATTGGAGATGAGCATTATTCAGGAAAAGAATAGCCAAGGAAAATGTTGATGCTGTGAGGAGTGGTGGCAGCTGGACGATTTTTGCTCTGGTTGCTTTTTTAATTCTCATACCTAGTGGCAGGTGGGGAAGGTACATTATTGGAATTTTCATCTTTCACATGAAACTTAAAACCTATAGCTAAGGTCTTAACCACATATAGTTATCAACTAAGTAGAGTAACTTTGCACAGGAGTTGGGATATTAAACTGTCCTAGACCTCTTCTGTCTGGAGAAAAAATAAGTCCTTTTAAACTTCCAGCTTCCTCTATTAAAGAGCATTTGAACAGTTATGACCAAGGGTCTCAGCCTTGGTAACACTCTGGAATTACAGCAGCACAGGAGATGCTCTTCCCTGTGCTTAGCCCATCACAGATGTGACACACCTGGGCTGGCACCTTTTCTTACGTGGATTTAGGACGTTACTTCCTGCTTGAAGCAGTCAGAGAGGGCACGTGCAGTTCACAGTTGATTATCTGGCGTAGCTGAGGCACAGAATCAGGCAGCCTTTGACTCAACCCTGATACAAAACCTCGCCTGTGTTATATGTCAAGAAAGGTGGTATTTTCAAGGGTGCTGAATGACCTCTAACATATGAAGGGCTGAAGAGCAGTGCAGGAAAAACACAAAGCTCTCATTCTCATTAAGCAGGAAAAAAATTCAATCCTTTGCATGTATGGCGCAGTTTCCAGTATCCTTTTATAAGCATAGCAGGAGGAAAGCAAGGGGGGAAAAGTCAACTTTGAAAGCATGTGGCAAAACTGGACAGGCTAGCCTGAGCCTTAGACAAATGAAAAGCCATTCCCATTGTGCTCAGGAGTGTCTTTTCAGGAGCAAGGTCTGTAAGGAGCGACATGTACATCACACGTGGCTTTGGAGGTTGTGGTCCACCCCATAAGCGGGCACGGGGTGAAGAGGCGGCTCTTTGCCGGAGGCTCTGCCAAGCAAGCTCAAGGGAAAACGGCCCCCGAGGCTGCGTCAAGCAGGAGCAGCAGCACACAGAGGGCAGAGCCTGCAGCTGCGGAGGCCGAGGCTGCAGGCAGGAGGAGGAGGAGGGCACAGGACAGGTCTTGGCACACCAGAGAAGGTCTTGGCACACCAGAGAAGGGCCTTCCCACAGACTGGGGCATTTACTGCTATGCAGGAAGTCACAGCGTTGGCCAGAAGCCAGCACTCCATAAAGACATGGAGGGCAATGGCAGGGCTGCTTACAAATCTCTCTGCTTCTGCTCTGTCTTCCCCAGCTCTTAGGTTTACTCTGTTAAAAAAGATGCATTTGGGTGTTTTGCACAATTGAAACAAACCCTAACTTTCAGCATTTAAAAGCCCTTTAAGGCACTTACTACAAGGGAAAGCCTCAAGCAGATGCACCTCACACCGCAGATGCAATCTTGTAAGACACGATGCAAGAAGCACAAAGAATCCCATAGCCAAATCAAATGGATTAAACCTGGTTAAATTCAAAGCGTAAAACCATCCCTAGAGCATTACATATAGGAGTTGTAAGTATCTTAATTTCACAGTATGAATGTTGTAGAATATTAAGGGGAAAAAAGAATAAAAATTGAGCCATTTGAGCCACTGCTTCTCACAGTCCCCTAGTGATCCAGCCATTCCTGTATCACTTCACTCCTCTGACACTGCTTTGCTGTACTAACAGCAATAGCATTCAGCCGTCCCCAGCATCCGAAAACCCGTTTTAAACTGATAGCTCTTCACATCTTTTCTGACTTGGGGAGTTTACATTTGCTAGGAAATTAATGTAAAATACAGTACATTTGACTGCTTTAAAATGAAAATTACCTCCCTGTCCCCTTCCTCCTCCCGCTCCACACACAAAGCTCCATTTCACCAGTCCCAGGCTGGGGCTGCGCTGCAGCAAGGAGCGCTCCCTTATCAGACCCAGCAGCCAACAAAACAATTCTTCCCACTGCAAGAACACTGCAACGCTATTGTCAGGAAGAGGCCTGCAGTGCAGACACCACCAGGGTGCAAGGGCTCCTCCAGCTCCAGGCCATGAGGACATGGATGTATCCTAAGATATAAACTGATTCTTGGGAGAAGCTTGGAATTGCTTGTTAGATCAGCCTGGTCTTCCTTGGCAGCGCATTCAGTTCTCTAAACTCTCCCTTAGACTACAGATTTAGAGCCAAGAAGTTCTGAGAGGATGGGTATTTTGGGAATGGGATGAGATGGGGAAGGCAGCCTCATCTAAAGAAAGCAAAATGGGTTGCCAGCTCTTCATACATTTGCAAAAGAGACACCAATCTGGAAGATGTCTGCTCCAGAGCCTGTCACTCTCCCAAAGAGGCAGCTCTGCCATAGTGACTGCCTCACTCCCTGCAAGCCTGTGCTTTGGAAGAAGAAACTCTTCAGCTCTTTAACGGGAGAGTCCTGTCAATTCCAGGCTTCTGCTTCCCATGTGCCGCTCGCAGCAGTCGTGCTGGCAGAGCACAGACAGGACCAAGCCTTTTCCACTTGGATCTTCACAGGCGTTGTTAGAATTAGCTGAACATAATGTACAAATGGTTGACAGGGCAATCAATACACACGTTACCACTCTTCTCATCAGAAGCTGTCCCACAGCAACTGCTATTCCTTACGAAGCTGAGAATCTTCCTTTCCTCTTGTAAAATGTGACAATGTCTAAATTAAAGACATTGCTTACGATATTTTTAAAAGAAACAGTGCAAAGTACTAGGAAGCCAGTGAACCCAAAACTGAAATTTAGAGAAGACCCTGCTCAGTCATCACCCACACATCAGACTTGTACCTCCATATTTGCCCAGGCAAGATCTAGGGTGAGCAGCTGGGGATCCAGGAATGAGGCAATTTCCTGCCTTCTACAACATCCGAGAACATGTCCATCCTGACAAAGAAGTCCAGGCTCCTCCAAGTGTATTTTCAGCTGCTATTTATTGGCAAAAATATCAGAGCCAGAAAAACAGGCTCAGTAGGATCACTGTTGGGGAACTACTGCACCCATCTGAGAAAGAAGGAAAACTGGGCTCAGTTCTTGCGCCGTCTCCAAGGTGCTTAAACATGAAATTGCCATTTCCCAGTGCTTTAAGCGTGACACTAGAGGCTAGTCTTGCTAGATAGATGTTCTGCCCTTGTTTGTGATACACAGTTTTGAATTCACAGCTCTTCAGGAAAGGATTCACCTTTTTTTCATTCTCACGCCAACACTGGGAACTATTGATACAGAGTCAATATTCAGAAATCTGCATGACTTTCCTTATAAGAGCTGCATACTGAAAGAAGCTTTCTCATCCAGTCTATTTGGATGAGGAAACAAAGCCTACAAGTTGCATTATCTTTGCACAGCACATGGTAACTGCACAGCACATGATACTGCAAATAAGTTGGCTCCTACCAATAAGGGATTTCAGCTCAATTCATTCTTTCCCAAGTGCGGATTAAGGAAACAATAACATAAACTAAATTCTAGTCCCTAGGCTGATAGTTATGAAAAGGGATATTAGCGCTCATTAGATACCCAGAGAGACCACAGTTTTGCTAAGGGGTGAATACAAGTAGGAAAAAAATAAAAGAACGGACACTGACTTGTAACAGGGCAAAAGTAGCTCCATGCTCTGTGCCATAATGACAGTGGAAGCAAACAGAAACAGCAAAGATTGCCAGGAATGATCCCAAAACATGTATATTTCTGCATCTTGGAAAGTGTCATATTTGAAAGTTTCTTGTCAGCAGAAGCTGAATCTCAGGAAACAAGAGATCAGCATATGTATGTTGCATGTGCTGATCAACTCCAAAGAAAGTTGTGGGATTGTGACTGCGCCCAGCACCCACACTGCTGGTAAAGACATAAACCAAATACAAAGGAAGAGCTGTAGATGATGTAGAAAAAATGACAGTCATGCAAAAACATATGGTTAGCACAGGACTCCCCCTCCCCAACTTCTATTATAGCACCTACCACTACTCATGCATTTGTAGCATGTCATCGGGAGCAAAGGCAGCAATTACTGGTTTTCCCAGCCAGCTGTGCCTTTATGTAAGCACCATACGCAAATGCAGCTCCAGCAAGCACTTGCTTTCCTGAAAGAATGCACAATAAAGAGCAAGAAAGCAAGTGAAAGACCAGTCATCACTGTCAGTCACACAATCTGTTAGATTGTTAAGCAGCCTGGTAGACATTGATATCTCACTTAAGCTGGATATTTACATAGAGCTATACTCTCTAACTATATCGCTCACAGAGCTCACCATGCCAATGCCAAGAGCTGAAGTAATATTGTCTAAGAAAATGCAAAAACATTCTCAGTATCTTCTACTAAGGGTTAAACTGGAAGGCAGGGGAAAAACTAAGGGTAAAACTGAAAGGCAATTCTGCCAAGATACTTGGGATATTAATAGGCAGAGCAAGGTGAATATTCACAGTTAGGGTTATAGTTAGCAATATCCCATGGCTGAGATGTGACAAAGGCACCACCAAACTCGAGCAGATAAAAACTGCACCAAGAAGAAACAGAGAAGTAAATAACAAATTCAATAAAAATAAAGCAAAATTATAACTATTAGTGTCACAAGATGTTGTATCTGTAGGGAAAAAGCACTAATGTTTTGAAGATGCTTTCCTTAGGCACTACTTAAGGATTTAAGATATATTAGATACACAAGATAAAATGTAGCTGCCTGAGAAGTTGCCTCTGTCTCTCTGCAAGAGGAAAAGATGCTGTATCTGTCCTCTAACTCTAGAGCCTTTTCTCCTTCTCTACTTCTGCCTGATAGGGAGGAATTCTCTTAATCCTCAGGTGCTTCAACTTACTGCCACAGACAGCCTCCAGTGCTGCCCACTGCATACATAAGGAGATACCTGTTTTCAGGCATATAGCAGAGAATGAGCATTTAAGGGAAAAAAGAGACCGTCAAAGTAAAAACTAGTGTGCAGAGCTATGTGTTTCTAAGCAACATATTCCTGTTCTCCCTGAAGGAGTAACTCTACATTGAATCAGACTGGGATTTTTGTTCTTATTGAGTGGAGTAGAAAGCTTACAAAGATGAAGTCCAAGAAAAATCAGTACATTAATCTTGACTCCTAAAGCACAGCACTAAACAAAGTGAACAACGAGATAAATATAAATAAGTTTTTTTTCCCTCAGTGGAAAAAACAATAGCATCCACTAATGAAATACGGATGTTTTCCTCTCTTTTTACTTACTGTGGGGGGTTTTCGAGATCCTAAAGTGTTTTGACTGCAAAAAATCTGCTTTTTAGAGGGTAAAATGTATATCAAGGCTGCAATCAAAACACACCTATAGACGTTACATAATCTGGTTTTCTTATTAAGCCCAGGTGTACATGAGGCGGCACAAACACGTTCCCAGCTGATCAATTCAAACAGCCACCAGTCGTGCAAACTGCGGACTGGGAGCTCATTAGTGCGATGGCACAAACTGGTGGGACTCAGCTGATGCCCTCTGCTTTGCACAAACTTCTTCCCACCGTGTAGCAGCTTTTCCAGGCATTTCCAGCTTTTTCCTCAGATTGCAATGGATCCGGTCTGAAGATGAGCTCCATAGCTCGTTGCTGCGCTTCCTCCTCCGAGTGATTAGCTCGGCCTTTGTGCTTGGCAGTGTTGGAGTGCGCTGCATGTGGGAGGCAGACTTGGAGGGCGGCCATCAGGCCCAGACCACACGTTCTGCACTGCTGAGAATGGCACATGCGCTGCAGGCAGAGTCCCACACGAGCGCTCCCACTTCAGCAGCGGCCGTAAATCACTGTGCTCAACCCCCGCTTCAAAGCGAGTGTCGATCTTTGCCACTCTTGTGATTTTAATCGCTTTGGCTTTCCCCTCGGAGACTTGCAGTTGAAACAAAGCAACAAAAAGCTGGGAAATGCGGTATTAATTGTGTCATAGCCACTGAAAAAACAGAGAAGTGATGAGTGCAGGACGGTTTCCGCACCCTTTGCCTCTGTCACTGGCTTCTCTCCCGCTGCCCCGCGGCCTGCCTACCATCCTGGATATAGGCTCTACACAACCCCAGGGACACCGTTCCCAAATAAGTCATTCCAGGGGGTTTCACTGAGCACAGGACATGCTGGGACAAGATGCTGCATGACCTGGACATTGCAGGAGTGACCAGCAGAGCTCAAAGGGCATCAGGAAGCAAGCCCAGTAAGTACTATGTGACACCCTTGGAGCTGATGATGCAGCAGCTGGTAATGAATTTGCTGCTTCCCACCTGCTACTGCTGCCCCAGGGAATGAGAACTGGCACGAGCTGCTCCTAAAACTGAGCACCAAATGAAGCCTGGGCTGCCCTTGCCCTCAGGGTTGTGTTGTAGGTCAAGGCTGAGGCTGCACAGAGAAAGGCACACACTGTCTGCTGGCCAGAGCCCAGTACCAGGTCTGTGGATACAGCAAGAGACTAGATTCCCTCAGTGAAAATTTCACAAATGCTACATCCACATGAAAACATAAAGGAAAAAGAATAAACACTCCAACTATTAATTCAAGTCTCTAGCCTGCAAGAGCTTCCATTATTGATTACTAAGCTACCTCAATATTCAAATATTGGAGCTGCCTTCTCAAAGGACAGAGAAGGCAGCTCAGAGTTAAGCTATTGCTTGTGACCTGACACAAGGCCTAGCTCTGGTAACTGCCACCCTGTCAGTCGATGCAGAACAGATGCCATTTGGAGGGACACGGCACCTCCGTGTGCTGACTCAGTGCTGCCTTCCACAAGGAAAGGCACTGGGAAGCACTTCAGTCCTTAGACACTCCGCTGGGACTGCTGCTTCTGGCAATGGGTTTTATTATATGGATCACTATTCATTAAGAGCTGGACTAGGACCAAGCAGATACACATGGAAATGCCTTTTTTCCTCATGGACTTTTTCCAAACCCAAGCTCTAGGTCCCAGCATACAGCGCTCTTACCAGCAGGTTCCCAAAGAAGAAGAACATCTTACAACTGTTTTATAAAACCCAGCTGTTTAAAAAACTCAGATAATTCACTTTAGCCCCAAATCTATGAATAACTTCCTGAATAACAGTTTTTACCCCTGTAGAGTCAAGACACAATAGACAGAGACACCCAGGAACACAGCGTAGCTTATAAATGACCTGTAAGCCTGATCCCCTACTTTGTTACATGAGATAAACACAGCTATTACATTACAACATTACTCGATAGAATTACCTCCCAAAAAATTGCCATGGGGGGCAAAGAAACAGATATTTTTATGAAAGGTCCTATATTTCAAAAAAGAATAAATGTTAACTCCTTATTTGAATGCTGAAGCTTTTTTTCTGAACTGTAGCAAATGTTGAACTGCAGAAAATGATAACCAGAGCTGGAAGTGAGGAGAAAGGTCTTTAGTTTTCAGTACCACTTTTGGAGACCTTACATACTATTTTGCCAGTAACACACATTTGTTTAGGGTTGTTGCTGCCTACAGAGTCATATATATGTTTAAGTAAATAAATATCAGGCAAGATGAGCAGAGTCATGTTTCACAAGGCAGTTTCACACTTGACCAAGACTCTTCTATGACAGTAAAAATTGAAATCAAGCATTTTACACAGTCCACCAAATAATGCTGAAATTAAATGGCAAAAAAATGCTGGGTTTGCTGATCCCTTAAACAGTTAGATATACAGTTGAAAAGCTCATTAAATGCTTTTCCTTAGAGAAAGGTGCAAGTATTTTACAAGCACGAGAGTTTCAAGATAACTAATATGTCTTCATCTTCAAGGAAAATCCCAGTCCCGTATTTAAACACCCAGGGAATGCAGTGCCAGTACAGCAGGGCTTTCTTGGCTCCCCATACAGGAATTGGAGAGCACCAACCATTACCCAACCACATGTGCTCACTTGTGTGCTGTGAAAAGGTTTAATGAGCCACAAAGTGTATTTTGCTCTCTGCATGGATCATGGAAGTGGAAGACCTGGGGCTGAAATGGCTTCTGTTGTTCCTGCTGCTGTGAACAAGGCCCTCAAGGGGTACATTTTCAGTATAGCGCGTGTGGATTTGGCTGCTTGACTCCCATTGATGTTGAGGGGACTCATGCAGTAAAAGCCCGACGAGGCGCTTGAAAATGTGTCCCCCGGTGCCTGTCTTTGAAAATAAAATTGGCAATTTGAGGGGGTGCCCCTTTCCAGCAAGTCTGCAATGTTTCCTCAGAGCCACAGGTCAGAGTACATAGGAATGCATGGAAATTCACTCCGCATCCCCACGCATGTTCTTCAGCAACCAAACACCTGGTTTTTGTATCAATGTCCTGGTTTTTGTATCAATGTAGTGGCCAAGGGTATAAAAAATGCTAGGAGATGTTCCTCTGTTGGCCTCCTTTATATAGGTGAAATTCCTGTGCCACACACACTGAGTGCAGATGGGTTTGTGTAACCCTGGGAGACCATAGGAAATATGAGTAAAGACAGGGTAATAGTCTCATCTCCTCCTCTCTATCAGCAGCAGGTCTGGATGTTTTCCAGAAGGCAACTGGAATATGATGATTGACCATAATATCTATCTCTTTACAGCAGAATCTGCACAACTGAGATGACTGTCAGTAACTTGAATTTGAGTCAATTCCGTTCACATTTGCTAATTTTTTATTTATTCACCTTGAAATATGGCTAGGAATTGAAGTCCAATTATTTGACACTTTTCCAGGTTTTCTTCATAACCTGTGATATCTAGGATATGAGACAGGTCAGAAGTATTTTCTGTGCTGATTGTATCATACGCTGAAGGCCTAACTGCTTAAAAGAAGGACATGTGTGAGCTATGGGAAAGCTCATCCCAGGCTTTAGAACAACTAAAGACACAGTTCTAAGAACTTAAAGTAGACGAAAATGCCCAATGTTTTCAAAAGAATCGTATTTGAGTGCATAGAGAAGGGATGTTGAAGGAAGAAATAGGGATTATGTAATAGCTTGTATTAACTTTTCTAGTTTTGCTTTTTAATTTGTACATCTGTCAAACTAATACGCATGGAGATACCTGTGCTGCATCACACAATATGGAAATGTATGTTTAACCTGTCCTGGCATGAGGCACCAGTAAACCACAAGCCAGTGTCTGTACCTACAGGAATCATATAGTTAGATATTAAACCGAGCACCAGTTTTTATTGGAGCAGCATAGGCAAGAGCTTTCAAAAGAAGAGAGCACCTGGAAGGGAAAAATCCCAGCTGATCACATAGCAGGGACCAGAGGAGGGAATCCTGGTTACATAATGTTCATGGAGAAGGGGTAGAAGAACTGGGAAACATGTCAGGGTCCCAGCTCGGTTGCAGAAATTACATGTAAGTCAAGGGGAAGTCAAGGGATCTCTTACTCCCTGCCCTTTTGCTATCTTCCTGCTTTCAGTTACTTGTACCACATGTATAACACCACCTACAGAAGCAGACCCAGGCATTGCTCTGCTAAAGCCATGATTCTAGCTGAGCTAGCTCAGAGCGCATACATTAGTCATCCAGTATGAATTTAAACATTAGAGGGAGGGAAATCCATCCCTTTCCCTGACAGAAACATTTGCTTTAGTTCTAGGAAACCCGTGTTTAACTTCAGCTCTCAGCAAGGGAATTCTGGTGTACTTGCTCAGCTGCATTAAAAGGCCCAGTGCTACCAACATCTTGTGTGTGTGCTGATTTAGACAGATCTTAAGGCACAACTGCCTGCTATTCTTCAATACAATGAAAGGATTGAGCTTTTTAGGTTTTTCCCTGTATGTAAGGGGCACATTTTCCTCAAAGGCATCTTAACCAAGTGTGTGCAGAGCACTGCACAGTGTCAAATGTGTGATCCCAGAAATCACCTCTGAGCACATAGACTCCAGTAGCAGAGACAAAGCAGACTCCCATTCCTTCGCAGAACAGCAGGATGCTCTTCTCAAGACTAGGCAGCCCTGCTTCTTAACAGCCTGTTTAGGGACAACTTTCTGCCTTCTCCTGCTACTCATGTTCTTGCTAGTCCAGGCAACTCTGCAAAACGTCACATGCCGACAGATCTGTTTTTAGTAAAAACACCGAGGGGTATCTGATTAAAAGCTAGCAATCGAACGAACAAACAAACAAAATCTAACGTTCCTCAGTAATTCATGTAAAATCAATCCTTCCAATCTCGTAAGAATATGTCTTCTTCCAAAGCACAGATAATACAGCAGAGCAATATTAAGGGTTCATATTTAGTAATGCAAACTTTGGTAAATGTGCAAAGAAACACTGGGTACTGAAACTTTCTCAAGTTCCTCTCTGCTTCCCTGCACAAATGCATTAGGGTAAAACCACTAACAGCATAATTACATGTTATCATCTCAGACACATCCAAGACCAATTCTGCACAATACTACACCATTTTGGAAAGACAGAACTGTCTTTAAAGGCATGCAGAACTAATTCATGCCTATTTAAAAGGCCTTTTAAAAAACCATTGCAAAGGAAGTTAGTGCTGTGCAAATAACAGCCAACACAGGTAGCAATGCAGAAGATTCCTTGTATTTAAAACAGTTTATTGCAGCCTGTTCCATAACCACAGGCATTTTTTTAAATCAGTAAATAACCTTTTATTTTCAAACTGCTCAACTCCTAAGCATTTAATTGTGCAAGTTTATCATTGTGTTAAAAATAGCTCCCGTTTCAGACTTACACTTAAAGTCGACCAGTTTCTGCTCTCTGATACTGCAGCCTTTGTATTCTTTTCCATTTTGTAGCGGAACTAGGGCCATTTACATCGTCTAAAGATCTGCCTCATAAAAATTACTTCAATAAAAGCAAAGATTACTTCTCCTTAACACAAACGATCCTATACACTGCAGAGTTGGAAATGTGCTAACTTCATTAAAAAGAAAAAAAAAAAGAAAAGAAAAAAGTGCCTGTTCTCAGTGGTAATTCATATGAGGATTCCTTAAGTGAAAACATCCTAGCTACGGAAATTTGATTCCCACAAACATTTATACATTTCAAAAAGGAGATTTTAAAGAAATCATTGTTTGTTCCCTTGGAGTGGCTAATTGCATTTTAGTTTGGTAATTGAAAACAGATAGCTAGTATCTTAGCCTCCCTATAAGTGTGGCAAAAACAGTAGGCTAAGAGATGCTCTCCTAAGCTCCAAATGCAGCTCATGGGGAATTCTCCAGTTACTTCTCCAATAGATGCTTAACTCACATGATCTAGATTAATAGTTGTCCTTCAAAGGCGGGATTCATTTGTTTGGCTGTGGTTACAGTAAATCTCTAAGCACTCACCTTGCTGAATGGGAAGTGGCAGAGCCTGCTTTGGTCGCACACCTGAGTCTTGGAGCAGGCACCTCACAAGGCTTTTTAGAGGTCAGCAGCCTTTGCAGAGCACTTGGGACAAAGGGTTAGAGTACCTGAGGTCGCTGCAGCCTCGCAGAAGAACCTCTCATTGCTTACACTTTGCTATGGCATCTGCAAGACAAACAAACAAAAAGCAGACAGAACTCAGCAATTTCAAATGACTTACTGCTTTGCATTTGCTTGCATCCAAATTCAAAGCTGTCCATAACCTAAACTCAGGAATAATATCAGGAAGCCCTGCTAAGTGAAACTGCCTGGTGTGGCTTTTCTGACATATCAATTTAGAATGGATTCCTGTGCCAATTTTGCCCCCAGAAAAAGATATACCAAGACTGTATTCTGTGATGTTTTTGTTTGCTTAAGTCAGTAAGGGAAAAGACAGAATTTTGACTAATATTTACTTCTGAAAAACACATAACAAAATTATTTTTCAAAGCGCTAGAGTGTGGGAACACAACTGGGCAGGGAGTCCTGGTTTTGCTGCAGGCAAGCTTCCTGCCCATGACTCATGGTACCTGGGCACACCAAGACCCCTTCTGCGTCAGGGAAGCTGCTCCCCAGAGAGATAGCTGCAGTCCCAGCAGCTCCATTCAGTCTCCACACTTCTGCAATTCAAGTCCATTTCACCTTTCAAAAGAACAGTGAATATTTTCCTCTCCTCCATCATGGAAGCTTGACAGGAATGATGCCTCAGAAGGGCACCAGGGGACCAGCCTGTCCCCATGTTCTTCCTAGAACAATATGGCATCACCTTCTCAACATGCTCCCTTTATATTCCTGTCTGGCTCTTAGTGATGACCACAGCTAAAAGCAACACGTTGTGCCCAGTGCTTTGTAAACAGGTCCCTTATTTTTGGTGTACCCACCAACCAGTACGCACAAAACAGAGTTTCATCAAGTTGGCACTTCCCGTGTTTTTCTCTTTCTTCCAAAATTTTATAAGCTCTTACAGAGTGACTAAAGTACTTGGAAACTCACTGAGATTCTTCTGGAAGAGGTATAAGAACACTATTATTCTTGGGCTGGCACAATAGCCCTGCAGTTTGTTCTTCCCCCTACTAAGGGAGAGAATTAGTTGTGTATCCCAAAGGCTTATCTTGTTTCCTGTCCAGCCCAGCTCTGAAAACACTGTACATGGGACTCCTTCAGCCATCACAGGAGCTGTGGAGATCTCTGCAGATCTGCTCTATCTCCAGCCAAAAAACACAGAACTCGGGTGGGTTCACACTGATTCTTTCTTCTAACGTAGATAACAGATTGACTGCTGCGTGATCTTTACTAAAGAGATGCCAAAAAGGCAAGTTTTAGAAGCCCTATGTCTTTAAGACACATTTTTTGCCTTATTTCCTAATTGCGAAATGTGGTCAGCTTGTGCCCTCTCTTCTGGTTTGTGATACATTCCCATTTTCTCATCCCTCTTTAGGATGGTCTGAGAGATACAAGATATTGCAGACTGCCATAGCACAGATCAGAAAAGTTTGAGAAAGCTAGTTGAAACATAAGGCACCAGCCATTAGAATATATCCTCTTCTCATACATAAAAAGAAATAGCAAACAATGCACCTTCCATTAAAATATGTTTGCCTTATAGTAGAGTCAAACACTGTATTAGTGTTTTTTTCTTTTATTATGACTTTCTTGTTTCTCCTTGTTTCTAGATTCACATTTTAACATCTCTTTTTTAATTGTAACTGTTCATCCAGCTCAGGATGATCATAAAAATTCTTGCTGACCTTTAAATTCTGTCAGCCTCTGCTCACTGTTTAGTTAGATTTGTCAGAAGACTGTAAATTTCAAAAAGCCTGGCACATGCTCTGTGCCTCTAATGAAATCCATAAACTGGCATGTTCTATCCAAAGAGGGTTTTGATTAAACCTTTGACATCTCCTATCAAAAACAATAATCGAGGGATGGATGTCCATGTTCCTCCAGTGACGTGAGGGCTGAGGAGCAGTTTCACTGTTTCACTGCTGACCTCTGATGGAGAGGTGATGATGAGCATATATAAAAGACCAAGGGGCAAGAAACCTCTTTGACTAGTAGAGCCTTTTGAAATGAGGTGTTGATTTTCATTCATACGTTTTCTTCTTTGTGCAAACACCAGGGAGAACATCTATTGCCACCTTCTCCTCCCCAGCACCTCTGGATGGAGAAAGAAACTTTCTTGTCTTTCTTGCAGGTTGGAGAGAAATAAATCTTACATGTTCTTGTGTAGTGAAGACCTCAGGTTTGTGGCCCATATAAAAAATAATTATTGGAATAAAAAGACTGAATATAATCTGGTTTTGAGTGCTCTAAATGGAAGAGGCAAAAGAATTTTGAAAACAGTTTTAATGAGAATTTTTCCACTTCAAATACACACTGAAAGAAAATCCACAAGAGGCTGAAATAAAGGTATCCTTTTTTTTTTAACTCTGAAACTTTTTCCTAGCATTCACTGTAATATAATGTTAAGCTTCTCCTAAAACTTTTCAGAACATTTTCTACCAGACACCATTTTTATGGATAATAATTAGTGATAACTGAGTTCTTTGTAGAGAGTTCTACAGGAAAAGCAATTTCTGCTGTAGAAACAGATGTCTCTTGTCTCAGACATCATCTTCAGCTAGAAATCTCTTCAGCATGATCTCTTGCTAGAAATACTGGGTTTCGGAGGTTTTGCTTGTTTGTTTTTTTCCTAATTAAAGACAGTTCCCATTCCTACTCTCACCTTTTGCGTGGCTGAAAACACACTCCAAAGCAGAAAGGCAAGGCCTAGAATACTGTTCCTCTCCTGTACTTAGACGTGTGCTTTATCCTTACCCTAAGAATGCTGTATACAGATGAAGAGAAAAATTGGGCATGGTGAAGCTATAGAAGTCTCCAGTGTTCAGGCATTAGTGGTGCCTTTAATTCTTTGTTCTAATAAACCCATTGTAATTCAGCTCAAAAGACTTAAACATGCAGCTTTCCAACACATTGTGTGTGGTTGTAGCTACACAACTCCCACTTGTTTCAAACATGAGAAAAACCATCTTAGCAGCCTTTGTAAGGAAGCGCAATGCCAATCACTAAAATGCTTAACCTATGATACTAGGGAAGAGATGATTCAGGCATTTGTTTAGAGTAGTTTTTTGATTTTGTTTTCAGTTTGCTTTTATAAATTCTCTTAAGCCCATGAAGGAGGGAGGTACGAGCATGGCTGCCTGTTGAATCCTGTTAGATTCTCTCCAAGGTGCATCGAGACTTCTCTGCTGAGGTATTTCCAATGGTCACTACCTACTGGTAGTAGTGACCAGTGCTACCCTACTGGTTGGAGAAATAACATCGAGCAGAAGTTACAGGTCATTTCCACAGTCAGTCAAACTTTAGGATAAAACTTTATCTGAAACCCAAAACTTTGTGCTTTTTGTGTGTGGGCAATTCTGAAGACTTATTCTTTGGGACGTCTTCCTCATTTCCTGTGCCTCCTTTGGGGAGACATTGGTAACACTACTGTGTTCCCCAGCAAAATTTAGCTGGTCTAAATCTACCAGAAAAAAAAAAAAAATCTGTCATGTTCAACTGCCAGTTAGCCCTAGTATCAGCTAAACTCACTCTGTCCTCCATCTATAACCCGAGGTAACCTATGTTGGCAGTCCTATTTCCTAGCATCTGTTGAACTGAAATTTCAGACTAGCTGGACTCAGTCCCTTCATACGCTAACCCAGCCACAGATCTCATAGTTTTCTTTTATATAAAGGAAAAGCATCTAACGCATCCAGAAAGAGATTCTCTTTATTTTTAAAACATCTATGATGACCAAGTCACTTCCTGGATGGCACACATCTAAAACAAGTAGTATTCATTGCCTTGGTGCCTCAGAGGTAAAGCACCTGGATTTCAGCAGAAAACTCTCATATCAGTCCTGCCCTGAGCCTGCCCCAGGCAGTTTGCTGTCTCGAGGGACAAGCACTCCCACCCACACATCACCACCCCTGAAACTGGGCTGCTGCATGGTGAGGAATGCAGCATTCCTGGGGCCTGAAGGAATGCAAAGACAGAGCCACTTTTTGGCCAAGACATTCCCTGAGGAGATCCATGTGCCCCCACTCCTTGAGAAAGTCTACATGGTAATGATGGGATCTCAACTGCATGGTTCCTGGGACAGAACCTCAAACTTTCCATTTCATACCTCCACTGGAGGCCAGTCCCTAGGCCTGCATATAAATCCTCTTTTTGAGGCTAGATACTAATCTCTGTGGAAGCAGGAGCAGCATATTGCCGAAGAACTTCCAGTAACTTCATCCCAAAATGTTTGTTCCTCATTTTCCTTTTAGCACTCTTTAATGGTGCCTGTAAGGAGACAGAGAAGCTCTGTTGGATTCACTCATTCATTGATTGGTTTCTTTGTCGCATCAAGTTGAATGTTCAGGGCAATACCTCCTCTGAATGATTTACAGTTCATCCTCATCCCAATTGATCAGGAAGCTTTTCCTCTTGATACACATCCCTAATACTCCAATTCTTATTTCCCATTATTCCCATCCCATTATGCCTGCTTATCTCCTTATTTAAGGTACTTCTTATTCAGTAATAGTGCACTTCAAATCCATGTGTGCAGGTACCAGCTTCATGCATAACTCCACATACTCAACTCACTTTTCTGCCTTCTGAAGTAACCTTCTAAATTGCTTCTACAATCATTCCATGGATAAGAGAACACAAAAAGGTCTTAAAAGAGAACTTTTAGGGAAACTAAGGACCTAGAGCCCTAAAGCATGTGGTATCAAGATGAAAAAAAAAAAAAAAAAAAGAATTTTAGGAGTTTCTCATCACATAAAACTCCCCTCTAACTCACTTGAAAATTACTTGCAACTCTCTTTTATTCAGCTACTGAATTATTTAAGGTATTAAGATTTTCTGAGGCTTGGCACATTTCTATCCTACCAAATTCCTGATATAAATGTAGCTATCTGATTGGAAAAGTAGGCTGTTGCCGAAATGGGGGTTGGCAAGCCTCGTTCGCTAGCTGGACTGGCCTGGGCTTCTACTTGCCCCAGGGCCATAGAGCACAGACACCAATATGA
>JAUBOD010000180.1:45162-88141 GCA_032353885.1 Nothura maculosa
CTTTCCGTGACATCGCGAGATCTTCCGAACGCCATTCCCTGTGCTCTATACACTATGCTGTACTACATTATCTACTTCAGCTAAGCTCTCTACCTTATTAAGCCCCTAAAAAGCATGATAAATTCCCACAGTAGGCTTAAAACCTCTGCTACATTTCTTGCTGCAATCAGGACAAATATTACTAAAGAAAACATTTTTTGTCCATATAAGGCATATCTAAACTAGGAAATTTCATTGGCTAGTCAGTCCACACCACTTTCAAAAGCCAGCTAAGCCATTCCCATGACCACTGTTCATACATGTCTCAGCCACTCACTCACCTGTGACCCACCAGATGGGAATTAATGCTCAGAATTCTCAGAGCAGCAATCATTAGCTAGAGTCCAACATGTGTTAACATAAAACACCACCAAGTAATTTTAAAATGAAATACTAGGCTGAAATGTTTATAAACTCTATATACGATGTCAACAGCATAATTCTCAGTATTTTCCAGTCCTAATTTCTAAAACTGAACCCTTTAACCCAGGTTGTTTTAGGAATACCAGGTAAATACATAGCATTAATTCCGAAAGAACGTCATACATTTCTTTTTACTCACCTGAAATAATTAATATCAAACAAATTCACTAAGCACTGTCATGTGACCACACAGAACCACAAAAGAAGGATTCTACATTTTGTCAATGTCTTTGCATATCATAAATGTTCCCCTTAACACTAATCAGAAAATTTCTTGCTTTTCTTGAAAACAGTTAACCTGAATCTTAGGGACCATGAACTTCACTCCAGAGGATCCTGGAACCAGAGGCTTCTGGAAAGAACGAAAACACTTCAAGCTTTTGGCTAGCTCACCTGGTTTCACAAAGGTTGCCCACAACACGACGTGCAGGTCGGATTTTCCACTCGTCCAGGCCGTATTTGCACTGATGTCACCCAGACCTCATCATCAGGCAATGCAAGAGCCACTGTTCTAACACTCATAAATATCCTCACCTATGTCAGACAGGCAACCATTAAAACAGTGGAAAACATGCAGTGCCATATGCATCAGTAAGGGCCTTTCAGATTGAAATTTAGAAAGGGGAGAAATAAAAAACTGGTACCATGACCTTATGATTTAACAGCATGAGAGAGCTCAAAATACTTCATCTCCAAAACATCACCCGCCTCCCTACAGCTTTCCCTGCCTTTGAAAAGCTCCTCTAATCTGTGAGGTCCCTGCTCGGTCATGTTAACAGGGCCACTTAAGAAATTTAGGGAAAACTGATGTAATCCTTTTTGTGGCAGCTCTTTTGCTTGTGGTTGTATATGGTTGAAGCAAGGAGGTGAGTGCTGGATGCACTCGGCTTCGACGTATTAATCACAGAGCAAACAGCTTTGCTTGCAGCTGGACCTTCACAAGGCAACACGTCCTGCACTCCTCCCTCTCTCCTGACTTGACTCTCATCTTTAAATTGAGCAAGAAATAAACCAGATCTCCTCGGCTTTCCCCTCTCTGTACTGTACATAATTCCATGTTGGTAACAACCCATATGGGCAATAATCAATCAAACAGAGCGGATTAACAGCAGTAAGAAAAGACATGGTGACAAAAGACCTTCCCTTGCTCCCTGGCCCGCGATCAGACAAGTGTCAGGACAAGCACCTTCTCAGGCTAATTGCTGACAAACGAAAGATAAACACGCTGTTATCCCATAACCGCGTCCCCTCACTTTTAAGAGGGGGAATGCAATTAAGGCCTTAACTATTACAGCAAATGTGACATCCGTTTATTGTTCTTGTGTCACCCAAGCGGTGATTTATCTCTTTTCATTCAACCAGACGCTATTGTGAAAGACCGAGTTGGGCGAGGAGGCGGAGGCAGCCGACTCCGGCAGCCGACACGGGCAGTCCCAGGAAGCCCACGGCGCTTCCCTCTGCACCTATCTGGGCCGCGAGCTGAGGCGGCGGCCGGTGCGGCCTAGCACGGCAGGCTCGACGGGGGCAGCAGGGGCATGGGCAGAGCAGGCCCCACAGAGCCTAGGCCTGCAGCTCGGCTGCTGGCAGCCAGCGTGGCCCCCTCACCTTGCCCCACATTCACATGTTGGTTTGCAGGAGCAATGGCCACGCAGAAATGCAGTGGTTAAACTCTCCACAGAAACATGGCCGGTGCCTCCATGATGACACTGGGTACTGCAGGCAGGCGCGAGGTGGCCACGCTTTGCTGCCCCATGTGCCCCTCCTGCACCTCACATGGCTCCGGGAAGTATCAGGACAAGGTGCCCGTGCGTGTCTGGGGTCACCGGTGAGCGCCCATCAGGCTACCACGAATAACTCGGCACAGTGAAAATGAAAATTTAGCACTAACCATGGCAGCAACTTCTAAACAAGCAGCCTGTGAGAAACGGTATGCTTCTTTCTTGCTGCAGGACTCATTGCCCTTCATCTCTCCTTTTACTAAGTGGAATTTGAGAAACACAGCATCTATCATTTTCCTCTGCTCTCATAATTTTCATTTTCATGGCAACTTGGGTAAGGAGAAAAGTAGCTTGTTTATTCCTGAGAAGAGGAAATAACAGGGCAATTTGAATGTCATTCACAAATGTCAGGTTCTTACTGTTCCATTTATTCCTCTGCTCTACACACACAAATCCTCGTGCCAAGCAGAAGGCACAGGGCTCGCCTGCTCTGTGTTGGATCCCATTACCTTCATCTCCCATGACTCATTTTTTTACAGGAGCACAATCTATTTAATATATTCTAGAAATTTCCTTTCCAACGATGTCATTGACATGCTCATACTATACCACAAATTTTACCTTCTACTAGAAACAAGCACATCCTTGACAGCTGCGTTAATCTGGCATACAGAATAGCATAATTATACGATCTCTAACCCTCATCTGATTTAATGGTAATGCAGAAACTGTTTTATAGTAAATTATGGGAGATTTAAGTAAAATGTTACAATTAAAAACCTTCTAAAATCTACTGAAGAAAATTATCTTTGTGCCACAGGATAATATGCTTTAGTAGACTTCACAGAAGAGGAGCTGATGAATTAGGTCTACACTTGTTAAGCTTTCACAGGAATGCATTTGAATCTAGAAACACACGATGCAAATATTTGTTAAACATCAAGTCAAGATGTTGACAGTGCATTTCTTGAAACTATATCCATAAGAAGAAATCTATAACACCTAACTACATGATATATTATATCTTACAATAGCTTTCCCATGGGATAAGGGTAGGCTTAGTCAATGCAGACTCATAGCTACAGTCTAACTGGATAAGATGTTGGAAGCAAGCTGATGTAAACACAGACAAGAAATAGCAATTTTTAAAAAAATAGATGGATCACAAATCAGAAAATCACAAACTCTACAAAAAAACCATAAGAGGTTCATGAGAAAATACGAGACATTCCAAAGAGATATGGTTGGGTAAAGCAATTGAACTGCCTCATGTACTGTGAATTCACCGTGATAGGGAGCTAAGACATCATGTGTGGTTAGTGACCTCATACAGCTGTTACACACAGCTCTTGGCTCATGTAATTTCATTAAGCAACTTTCAAACTACAGTAGAAAACAGGGGCATGTGTGGGAAAAAAGGTTAATGGTATAGCACTCTGCCCATTGCAGTCCTAAGACTCACAATGAACAATTTAGTTCTTCGGAAAGTCTTTTCTCAGAGGGCTTCTTACAGAGAGAAACGCAGAGCAAAAGGGAAAGCGCGAGAGCTTGGTAGGTACATTTGCACACAGGCAGAACAGAGCATTATAATATTTGTAATGTGTTTCTTTTGATCTTCAGTAATTCCATAAGTAGTAGCTGGATGACAGTGTCCCTGCTAGGGAGACCACCAATTTCACTTGAATTACTTGATGTGACAGCAAATTCACCATATCCTTTGGGGAAGTAAATCAGTGTTCAGTTATGTGTTGTGTCCATTCTTTACCTTTCAACAACCCAAGAAACATCCAGGCAATGTTTTAGGAGGATTCTAATGATGCCTTGAAATTCTACATAGCAGGCAAATCTAAAGTTGCATAAAAGACAGACTTTTTTCAGAAATTAAATAAAACCTCACCACAGTGCAACAATCAAATACTGGAGTTGCCAAGGAGCTTTTCTACAGAGGCCGAGTTGTTCTCTCAGTGACATTTTTGCTTTTCTTCAAAACCAACGGGAACAGTTTTCACAGGATCTGAATATTTCTCTTATGCTCAGCTGCCTTGCAGGTCTATATTGCGTACAGAACAACAGATTACCTTCCCATTGTGCACTAGAGCAGATTCAGAGATACAAATTTTAGGACACACACCAAGCTTTGGCATCCAGTCCACAAAAGCAAGACACACACCAAAATACTTCTGACTGCACAGATAGAGATGAATTAAGCATTCAGTGAAATGTTTTACCATTTCCAAATGTAACCTTTTAAAAGCTTTTATTTTCTTCAGAACCTTTGTTTCCTATGATTTGAGTCTATGAACCTATCTGCTTCAGCATTTTTTTTCCTGCCACAAGGTAATATGCACCATACAAAAATCAAAATCTCTGAAATCTATGGTTATTCTTAATTTTCTGCATTGGAGATTTTCCTGTCTACTCAAGAAACAATTCATACTACCAGTATCAGAAAGGGATTTCTAGACTGATCTAACAATTGTCTGTCTAACAATACAGAAGTGTCTACCTTTCTGCAAACACAGCTCATCGTTACTCCTAGAACCACCCTTGTTGCCTCCTCCGTAGCCGAGCCCAGGGCAAAGCAGTGTTTCGCAGTGATAACCATTTCCTCTTTCACTGACAAGGGGAGCTCCCTCCACCTCCCTCTGTTTGAGACTTTCATAAATGGTAATCCTTTGTTCAAACATACCCACATCTTCCTGTCCTCAGGGTAAGGATCAGATTATGCATTTGCTGCTATCTCTAGCCTGAGCCCTTGATGAAATGCCATCATGGCAAATGTTGTAGTTTAGTGCTACGTGATCTAATTAATACTGCAAGCTCCTTGGATAATGCTGTTTCCAATTTAATGAAAGATTTTTTTCCAGCTTTCATTTATTTATTTTTAACAAAGACAATAGGCCTCTCTGCATCTCCTGCTGTCAGCATGTAGTTCCAGCCTGTCCCAAACTAACCTGCTCTCTCCTGTACCACTGACTTTAAAGATTATGCACAGATGTCCCCATATATATTTTTTATAAAAAGTCTTTTGTCTCTTTAGGAGCAAAGGCTTTGAAAACAAAATAATGTGGACCAAGTTTTCGAACCTCAGGAAGAAAATAAATAAAACAAATGAATAAGCAATGCAGCAAGGCTTGCTACATGTGGCTGGGAGCAGACTTCATTTTTCATTATGGGGGGGTGGCTGGCAACTTTATTTTTCTTGGCCCTGAGAAAGACCAAGCATTCCTCAAGCCATGTAAATACCCAGCTTCATCTCAGTTGTGCAAGATGAGAATATACATTAGTGGGTTTTCATCAGCCATATGCTAGCTGCTTTAAGACTTAGATTTCATGGGGAGGGGCAGGGGTAAGAAAGTTCATGGGAACATCTCTAATCCCTTCCCTTCCCAAAACAGTTCCTGGAAAATGTTATTAAACCAGGTAGTTGCGATGCCTTCAGAGTAAGGCGTTGGGAACAGTTTGTGAACACCGAAACTGCTGCCTCATCTAATGCCTTGTCACCAACTGTGGCCAGCATGGTGCACTTCAAAGAAAGAGGTGGCTGCCCAGGCCACCCACAGAGCAAGCTTATCCTTCGTTCATACAAGGATGGATCCAAGATCTGAAGGAATTTTCCTTGGAGACCAAAAGCCTATTCACCTTACTCTTGGCAACTGTCTTGTCAAAGGAACAAAATCTAAAGGCAGCTCAAGCAAGCAGGATGTGACCCTAAATCATTATCTCAAAAACACAGTTGCAAATAAGGCATTGAAAACACATGCTGCACTTACAAACTGGAGAGCTGTCATTGTTAAATGATATCACAGCTGGTGAAGAGGAATTCTTCTCTGGTGGCAAAACTGCCCCTCCTGACTCGTTTTGTGGATACAGTCCTCTCCACTGTTGTTCATTGTCTAAAACTGCAACTGTCTTTCCAGTTTGTGTTGCAAGCTTCAGAATTCTGTTCCCTGTAGAAAACATATAAAGCAAAAGAAAAAAAATTACCAACACCAGTCTCTTGCCTAATACTTTGTGTATGTAAAAAAAGACCCTTTTCTTTTTAATGGGTTTGAAAATGTTTTGGCTGAGGGTTTCAAGTTGATGCTTATTGTTCTAGAAAAGAAGTGTCTAGATCTCTTGCACATCTAAGGGAATCTCAAACCTTATTTAAGTGTAATGTAGCACCAACTGATGCATGAAACAAAGCATAGGACATCTTCCCATGGGACACAGCCATGCAGCCTAACTATACCTATTCAGGGGGCCTGAAGGCGCTGCCACTGCACTCCAAACCACCTCTGCAGTGCTCTGTAAACCAAGGCAGAGCAAAGGCCTGAGCATTGGCGAGGCAAGCACTATCCATGTGGTTCAGCTCTCTGCACATGTGGCAGCTTGACTAGCCTCTGGCCATCAGTGCTCTCCCATCGGCAACAGCTCCAGCGGGATTGCAGGAAATGCCAGCTTGGGACGACTCCTGGGAGCCGGGGCAGAAAAGCCCAGTCTTGTGCCAGGGTGTGGAGGAGCTGCAGGTGTATGGACCTAGACATGTCTTGCTTCTTAGCCTCTGGGGCAGAAAACAAGCTCTGGTTCATTTTGTTTACTAATATGAACACAGCCACAATGCCTGCCTTTCTCCAAGGCAGAAAGCCATACTTCTTGCTTTACAAAGAAATTACAGCCTTTGAGCCCTATGAACACAGTATGAACCTGTGACTAACGTTATTCCCACAAGAAGCTACAGTGAGTTCCCAGGACAGTTCCCTGGCTTTTACCTGCACAGTCATTTTAAATAAGGCCACATACTTAAGATCCAGACCTCCAAACTATCAGCTAATGCAAACTGGCATTTTCCTTGAGAAACAAGCAAAATGATAAAAATTCCATAGCACAACAGATAGGAAAGAAAAACAATGTAATTAAAACAATGTAAATATACTGTTGAGACTATCTAGGATCTCAAGGATTACAGTTATATTGATAATTTTATAGATCTCTAAGAGATATATTTCATGTTATATTAGAAGTTTCTTTGCTATTATATACCAAAATGCCTTGATCTGGATTCGCCTCCTTGCCTACTACTCTCCAGTGATTATGACATTTTGCAGTCCGAGAACTCTATTAGCACGTTCTCTGCCCTTTCCCTATAGCATTTTCACTCACTTTGAGTGCTGTGTAACAGCACTCAAAATACAACATCAACTGAAATAAAATAAATATTAGTGCTCCATCCCCATTTCCCTTTCCCAAGCAAATAACTCTTCTTCTGGCCTGCTATTTGAAAGCAGAAATGTTTTGCCAATAATCATTAGAACTATGAGAACTTAAAACAAACCTGTTCAATGAGAAAGCTCATTTAAAAGAAATAAAATAAAAACAAAGCAACTTCCCAAGTCAGAGAGACAAAGAATAATTAAAGTCAACTGAGAAATGTCAAAAAAAAAAAGAATTATACACAAGTTTCTTTTCCTAGCTTGTTTCTTGACTTGGCACAGCTGGAAAATTGAAAGTTTATTGCTAAAATATCCAATGAGCCTCATGTGTGCTCAGTTTTTATAAAGTTGTATGTGTGTTTCATTCTCCTTGCCTGCACGGCAAGGAGAGTGAATTTAATCTTTAATCTTAGTGCGCACTAAGATTAAATAAGAGACTCAGAGATAAATATTAGTGACTGCTTGCACTTTCAGACTAGTGGGTAGGGTCTCTCTGGACTTTTCCAAGCAAAACACAAGGGGATTTTTACACATAAGGCAATCCTACCAAACAAGAAGTCACTTTTGCAGGTAGGGATTCTTGGACACACTATGGTCAGTGCCTAGGTCTACTCATCATTTTGCAGTGATAACTATAAGCACATTTCTGCTGTGGGATGTGCAACAGAACTAAGAGTGATTTAGCTTGGGGAACCAGTAGGCTTCTATATTAAACAAGATTTCTATATTTAAATCAAGAAGAATCTTTATTTAAAAAAAAAGCTTATAAGGAATTTAAATTCAAAAGCTTTTAAAAAAGCTGGAGAACTGTACACTACAAAGCTTTCAAATTTCTAGTCACTCGACTAGCGGCAGTATTTTCCTAATTACTATACATTTCTTCAATGATGTCTTCCCTCTCTTTCTGTCTTAGATGCAATTTTAGTTTGCTTTTAACTCTCTTGTGACTCCATTTCTCCTATGTATTTTTAGACTTCCAGAGATATTCATATATCATTGTGACAACTATGACACAAATAAAAACATAGATTCCAGCTAGTAAAAACTAACATAGCCCTTGTCATATCAACACAGGTCTTAACATGATGGAACACTTCAGGGATCTGCAAACCGCCCTTTGGTCCCGCATAATTAGTCCTGGAGCTTTTACAGGTCAAATCCCTACGGAGGGGTTTTGGCACTGGCCTTTTAGATGTCTGGAGGCGGTGTCATCTGAAGACTAGCCTGAACAGAGTTATTCTTCTGTATCTCTAAGAGACTCCCTCTACAGTAACAGAAAGATTATTTTTATATAGGTGGCAGTTATGACAGTTTAGCATTCAGTCAATAGCAAACTCTTCCTCTTTCCTCCCTGCAAAGGTTTTGATGATGTTCCAGAGCGGTCACCACGCAAACGCGTCGTGCTTAGCTTGGCTGCTCTGGCTGCTCTCTGGTCTCCAGGCCCTCTGCGCCGGGCAAGGGCTCCAGCCTCCCCTTGGCTTCTCACACCGAGGAACACAAGGCTCCAGCGCACGCACAGGGACACTGTGCCTTGCACGAGACATCTAGGGCAGGACTGTGTAAGAAAGCAGCATGTTCATCTTGTGAGGGCATCCCATTTGTGATGCTGGGAGCAAGAAGGACACACACGGTAGACGCCGCAGGTAGCACAGGGGCAAAATCTGCTACAGGCAGCGCAGGCTGGCAAAGCTACAGCAGATGCTGCTCCTGGAACAAGGGCAAATCATACCCGAGTGAATTATAAACATTGCTCAGAGCTACCGAAATGCCCTCCGAGGCCCAACACGCAGTCTCCTCCCTGTCTCTGCTCACATTTTTTGTAGCCTTTGCTTTTTATTGGCTCAGCAAATTGGGGATGCACTATTGGTAAACATACTAAATCATATGAAAGGCTGGTCAGAGTGTTTTTCTCCACAGTTAATAATGCTTTTGGTAATTATGTTTGTTCTTGAAGCTCTTTATAGAAGACTTTCCCACCATTATTTGTGACTCTTCTTTATCCTCCATCATGTGATTCTTTTATTGCAGGAGCATGGGATTGCCCTATTATGCATAGCACCTCCCACCAACACTTGGCTTCAGATGCTTATTTTGTTCATATTTTCCTTTTATGTTTCTCAGTCTTCTCTGGCTCTCTTCCCTTGAACTCTGAGAACAATGATGGAACTGAAATGGGAAGAAGCCTAATGAAATGTGAAATCTGGTGACAGAATAAGATGTGATAAAAAACAGTTTTAAAACTTTCAGTAAGCCTTTTAAAACTTTACAAACCTCAACTTGGAAATATGATACGGCATAAATTAGGAATAATGTATCAGTCAAAAAGCCCAAGGATGGCTTTTGGCCTTCTGCAAAGGGAAGTAGATTAGATAAATTACAGCCTTACCTTTTTCCAGTCTACTCTTAAAACATGCATCAAACCATTTTACACACTGTACATTGAGCTTACTAGTTCTCCCCAGTACTCATTTCAGAAATTCCTGAGGATACACGGACAGAGGGACAATCAGTACAGGCATTTTAACTGGTGGGTGTGATGCTCTAAGGTTATAAACGAGACAGGCTTTGCAAGGAAGAGCAATATCATTTCTTAAGATAACTAATACAGCCAGTTAACTTGTAATCTTGATTTTTTTTCCTGATAGCAACTTTTAATATTACCTCTCCCTGCAAATCTGCTGCAGATTTAAATTCATCTCTATAAATAAAAGTTTGCTTTTTGCGTATTTCATATCCAGAGTATTTTTTTCTGATGAATAGTCATTGCATAGACATGTAAGTACTAGAGCTGTTCTGCTTCCCCTGAAGTGAATTGGTTCAGGAGAAGCAAGAAGCAAATAAAGAAAAAAAAGAAAAAAAGAACAATAATAAAAAAAAATAAAGAAAAAAAACCACTGTGTTACTTTAAGCAAGGCTTGAACTGCCTTCAACCTCTTCCTCATCTTCTAGAAGCCCTATATCCCTCGTCTAAGAAAGATGTGAAGGTGAAGCAAAAAATGCCCACCCTCTATTTTCCTCACTCAGCAGAATTATCCAAGCTTAAAAATAAGACATACTGAAAACCTGACAGTCCAAGAAAACTATAGAGATTATGATCTTGGAAGACTGCTGCAGTGAAGGTATTTCCAAAATCGGAACTGCAAGAAGGGAACACCAGTTTTGATTCTATGAAAAATAAATAGAATGCAATAATAATAAACTCCCGGAAGAATTGTACTGCAGCCCTAAATGAAGTCTGCATCTCTCTGTCCAGCTGTGAGCTGCCGATACTGACACATAACAGCCCTTGCCTCTGCCTAGAAACACAATGGGGAGACAATAACTGAGCATTTTACAGATTTTCAATTAGAGATGGAAGGGCCTCTGGCAACTTCCAGAAAAAGAGACAAAGGAACTCGGGCTGTTGCCTGATCTGCATCCTTGTTTTGTGTTTGTTTGTTTGTTTGTGTTTAAGGCCTATCGATAGGAGCCTCCTGGAGCCGCCATTGGGCACAGGAGTGACTGGAGAGAGTTCCCGCCTGCCTCGCCAAAGCAGGAGCGCGGCGAGGCCTAGAGCTTCTAGACAGGCCTAGAGCTTCGAGACGCGGCCTGGCTCTTTCCTGTGGGCGAAACCCGACCCCCTGCTCCATGGCAGGGAATGGGATTTCTGCCGCTGGCTCTAAAGGGCCTGCGTTGAGCTCAGAGTGGATTTGCAGTTCCCAGCACAGTGGTGTTCTATCTCCGAGGCCTACGGGCAGTAACTTAATCTGAACTGGCACATTTTACCAGAAGCGTCGAGGTCCTCAAAACCTAGGTGCTTGAAGTAAAAATTTGAAACACTTTGAAAAAGAGTAAAGCATTAAAAAAAAGAATTTAAACAGAATTTCTTCTAAGAAACTCCCTGGTAAATACTTTATATATATATATTCTTTTGAGAAACAGAGGTACTCTGAAGCCCTTTTCTAGAACGCAGAAAAATAATGAATTAAAATATGGTACAATTTACGTAAGAGTGATAATTGGGCACTTTTCCATCAAAGGATATCAACTCATTAAGGAGCAGAACCTCAGGAACATGCTGCTCCCCAGCAGGAGCTGAGGAGAGAAAGAGGACAGAAGAAGGTTGGCATTTGCCATTCCCTCATGAAATTCTGATATTTCCGTTATTTTTGTTACAAAATAGTATAGAAAGAAAATCACTGACTTTCTGCAAAACTAAAATTGAAAAATTGACTTGAAACATAAAAATGAAACATAATTCTGATTTTTTGCTTAAAAATTACTATAACATAATAACAGCTCTTCCCTTCGGGAGACATTTTGTAAATGCAATTTTACTGAATATTTTAAAAATCTTTTTCTATTATGAAAACTGTACTTTTTTAATTAAAAAATCATTTTTGTTGCAAGTACATCTATTTACAACACTCCAGCAATGTCTTAATATCACTAACCTCTTCCTAACAATGAAACTGAGGCACATGGAGATTGTTTTCAAAATTACTGTATTTTTGACACTTTCCAGGATGACCTAAGAGGGGTTTTGGGCACTATCATAATGTAAATAAAAGGCATGTAAACTGTCTTGCTCATTATATGCTTGAAACTTCATAGTGCTCAAGTCATAGCTGGCAAAGTACCATTTAGTTTGCAGCTCTGGTAAATCAAATCCCTGCTCTGAGGCCTTTAGCTCTCTCAAGTGGCGCCTTGCAGCCTGTCCCTCTCCAAGCGCAGCCCTGTCCCCAGGCAGCCCCTGCAGTTGGGACTGCGGTTTAACTGGACTGCGGTGTAACTCATTTCCCACTGGTTTGGTCTTTTAGGGTAGACCGCGATGGATTTACTCACTGGCTGGCCAGTTTCCATGGATTCACAGCAATAACAGAAGAAAATCTATCATAAAGCAACTAACACACTTTTGTTATCACCAGTCATTCATCTTCTGCACTGAAGTCTCTGTTGGAACTAGACCTTATTGCAGGCTTCATCCTTCTGTGGATTTCACTGGATGTAACTATCTAGTGTCAAGGCCACCACTTTCCAGATTTGCTCCTGAATCACTCAGCGTTTCAGCAATATGGGAGAATATGAAGTCACCTGCTCAGTTTTAGCTCTGAATTGACTCCTGTCCTGAAAGATTGTGTTTCCTGAAGAAAATTGTCCTTATAAATACAAATAGCATTTTAGAAAGTTATTTAAGATTATATTCTGTGCATTCAATATACTCCAAATCATTAATTATATAATGTGTACTTGTTCTAATGATCACATGTATTCAACACCAAAACCATTATCTCAAGGTTATCTATGTGGAAGATTTATGAAACAGAGCAAATAAACTATTTATATATATATATACATACTATTTAAATATATTTAAAGATTTTTAAGTAAAAGTAATAGAATTAAAATCTTTTAATTTTTGACTTCAAGAATAACAGTTTTGACTTCAAAATAGAGAAATAAGAGTTCAGATAGCAAAATTCCTCACGTATATAAAACAGAATTTGTACACATTTTAAAAATTGCTTGGATGAGAGATGTTTTTTCACCCACAATAACTGTATTCAGATGAGGAAACTTATTAACTGTAAAGGGAACAATTCAGAAAATGAATTTGAAGACACATTGATTGCTCTGTCAAATGCAGCAGATAAAATCCATAGGACTTTTATGCTACATTCTTATAGCTACATTGCTGCCAGAGGTTTCAAAGCACATAAACATTGTTCAAAATCAACTTTCACTTCAAAATGCCAGGGGCAGATGTAGTGTAGAGGGGAATAGGAAGGCTGAGCCTTACCTGTGCTTTGGATCCTATACTTGGGCAGGCAACTCTTGTGTCAGGGCTGCCCGGGTCATTCGGGCTCCTTGCGCTGGGGCAGGGGATCAAGAAACAGAAGCTAGTGCCATGCCACCCTTTTCTGTAAACCCATTTTTATCAAATGCATACTCCAAGTCCTATTTAGTGCTAGTAATCTTTTAAAAAACATCACACTGCACAAGAAAAAAAGAAATAAAATGGTCATTGTCCCAAAACAATACCCTTTATTTTTGTAGCTTTAGGCTATGTCAGGAGCCTCGCCTAGCCATAGGTGTAATGCTGCATGCAATAAACCACCACAAAATTCTGTGCTCATTCAATGTAAAACAGGGGTCACAAACTCCCTAATGCTTCATGAAATCAGAGCTGTAATGAATGTAATTTTGGTCTCAATTCAGCAGCACAAATATGTGGTTAAATCTCATTAAAGATGTCAAGTTAAGCACATGCCTAAATGTTCTGTTGAAATTAGGCTTTTAGCAGACATGCTCCTCTTACATTTGCATATGGGCTTCTGTAGATGAATTTCAGAATGGCCTAAAAAAAAAAAACATAACAAAACACCATATATTAACCAATACACAAGCTGTAGCCAGACTCCAGCAATGGAGTAAAAACTCCAGCTCTAACGCCCTGTCTGTCCAGAGAAGCAGCTTAAAACTATGTTGGACTATCTGTTGGTTTTGAGGTGAGCTAAAACACAGGGTTGCAGAATAAAGCTCAGCTTAGGATAAAATTCTCAGGTCTTCCCACTGCTGTGGCTCTCAGATGCCTAAGCTAAGTACTTCTCAGTCCCAGTCAGGGCAACAGAAATGCTCCAGACGCTCTGCCTGTAGGTCCAACCTCCTCTCTGCTGCCAGTATCACGTACACTGGCAGTAGAAGCTGTATCTCTTTGACAGAAGAAAGAAAAAAAACAGTGTACATAATGTTCCATACACAAATGAAATCATACAGATCAGCTATGTTTGTACAAAATTTTAGGACACTACCACAAGTTATACCATAAGAGCCACAAGGCAGCTAGCTGACAAGAGTCCCCTTTCTAATATTCCCTGGAGGTCTGTAATAGAGAAAATACGTGTATTCTGGTCATGTTCAGCTCTTTAATCCAAACTGGAGCTGTGCAGCACAGTGAGGTCTGGGCAGACCTAACTCACAAGTGAACCAGTGATATTGCTTTTGTGTATTTCAAGATGGATTCAAAAGCAGAGAGAACATTACCAAATCCTCTAGTGGACTTGACCATGTGCTTTCTATTCTTTATGTTCTTTTACCTTCTCATTTCTATAATCAAATTTTTGTGGAGTAGAAAGAACTGGAGCTTTAATATGTCCTTAGGTGGAGAAAGGAAACTGGCTGACACTCCACCTCTCTCCATCTCTCATTAAAACCAAGGAAAGCAGCTTACAGTGGCCTGGCTATCTCTCAGCAAGCACTCACAGACAATGTAAAATAACATCGTAACCGAGTAATAAGCAGTCATGGACAGCCCTGAAGCAGCTCTGGGACTCCTGAGAGCCCAGAAATTCCCCATCCAACTTCGACCCCTTCGCTTTGGACTAAATGCAGGTGAGACAGAGCCTGGCTCGGGTTCTCATTAGCGCAGCCGCCAGCGCAGGGTGTTCCATTATAAACCCACGCTGCACCGTGCAGGGAGTCGGCGCTGGGGTAACCCAGCTCTCCTGCAATCAAGAGCAAGCGCCACGGCCGCAGTGACGCAAGGCCGGCTCGCAGCATCCTGCTCCACACGGCTCCCTCCAGCCTGCTGCCTCGGACAGGACGCGATCCCGAGGTGTTCGCCGAGATTTTATTTGGCTGGTGGTCAGCCAGATTTCTGTTTACCCTAGGAACTCTGGATTTGTTCCACTCAGAAAGAAAAATCTTAAGGACTACCATACAGGCAGGGACTAATAATTCCTTTCATCTCATTCAATCCATGACTGCTGTGTCAGAGAAAGCAATATAGGTCAGGGTACTTTCCCAAACATGTGCCCTTAATAGCTTTATACTTGTTCATTAATTTTGTTTGCCCTTCAGATAAACTATCCCAGTTTGGTACTAGAAGAGTGAAAGAGGACTTTATAGCCTAGTTATGCTAAGTAGTACTTGGAAATGTTGTGAAGAATATTGTAAAGAATCAGGAAAAATACCTTGAAATTAGTAATAATCACATTACAGAGTACTTCTATAGGGATTTACACTGAACAGAGATCAGACTGATTGAAATACCCTGCAGTTATACCAGGGATAAACTTGGCATCAAGTATCCTGAAAAAGATTCTTCTATGAAAGACATTTTCATACTGTATGAAGCGATGAAAAACACACTTATAAAAAGTAATCTCCCTAGACCAAGAAATGGACAAAACAACCTAAGACATCTCCTAGACAGCTGATGCAGTTGTTTTTAACAGCTTACTTGAAATATTATATTAATAGGCTTAAAGTTCCATATAACTCAGAGTAGTAGGTTAATCTGGATGGTAAATGATACAGGACAAAGAAATGTAAGAGTGCTAAAGCAAAATACACGTATCTATTAAAACTCTCTACCTTGCATATAACCTGCTCCAGAGCTGATTTATTCCCAGCAGGATTTTATCTCCGTCAGTGGCTCTGTGCCACTGAGCCAGTCTGCTTCACCCTGAGCAGCTCTGAGCCTGTGAAAAGCTTAATCATTAAATGGCTATGAAAATTAATCAAATCAAGGCATGGAAGAGGCCATCAGGACCTCTTAGTGCCTTTGGGTTCTGCAGAGCTAAAACACTAGCAGTGCTTTCTTGTAGAGTAACTGAGGGCTGAGCTCTGCAGCCTGCCTTGCTGATTCCTCATCTCGCTCTGGGCTAATGGATGAACAGCCCACAAGCAAATACTGCTCCACGTTAGAAAAGCTTGCAGAACCAGGCCATAACTGACACAGAAGCCAATGCCTTGGTCCAGGAGCCACCATGAAACACAACACATCTATGGTTGTTGCTAGCTAGCATGGGAATACCAAGCCACTCACCATGTATCCAAGCACACAGTGGGGGAGTGCCACAAAGATATATATATATATATATATATATATATATTTAACTCCCAGGATGAGTTGTGGTCGTGCATCACCCTGCAGCCACCACTCAGCTGGCCGCAGCATGGGACCACACACACAGGTAGACATGCCGGTGGAGGTGCAGGTGTTGGCGTGTCCTCGGAAGGAGCCAGGAACATAACCCCGAGCTGCAGGCCTGGGAAGAGCACAGCTCTGTGGGATCCCCAAGGGCCCACGGCTACAGACTGTTCCCTCAGCAGTGCAGGGAGCTGCAAACCAAGCTCTGAATGATTCATGTCTGCTTCACCCCACAGCCACTTATCACTTGGCCTTGGAAATACAGCGCTCCAATGAAAACAAGAAGTATTTGCTGCTAAAGTGGCCTAATTCCTGTTAAAGACTTAGGGTGCAGTGTGAGGTTTTCTTTTAACTTAAACTTCTGAATAGGATTGGGAACTTATTTTCTCTCATTCTTCAGTTTGATAGGGAAATATCTAGGTTAGCCTGCCCTCTAGTGCTCTGCAAAGTCAAAGACCTGGCTCCTAACACGAGCCCTGCAAGAAACCTTGGCAGGTCAGGAGCGGGTGGTGCTGCAGCCAGCAGGCTCAGAAGGCTGTGTGAGCAGCAGCCTGTCAGAGATGCTCTGCTCTGTGTTTTGCTACATTAAGTTACAATTTAAAAAGCAAGCAGAAATGTGCTCTTCTGCCTGGAACAGTAGAAACATTGCATGCAATTTCAACAGAACCATGATTTAGGACACCAAGTTCTTTACTTTAAGGCCCAGCTTGCAAATCTGTAGGCCAAATGGGCTTCATATGTACACAAATACATAACTGCCTCTTGCTTAAAATCAAGGATGCCTGCACATTTTGGGCACATCTAACCAACATGATAGTGCTGAACAAATTATACATGCTTTGGGGAGAGCACATATCTGTGAAAGGAGGATCTGGATTTACAACAACTTGACGTTTCAGTGCCAAGATTTGTGGCTGGTTGTAGCGAGATACAGGTCAGCAGTTACTGTAACAAGAAGAACAAAAGTGAACCCAGCTAATCTGGGAAGGTACCTTATAAAATTCAGAGACCCAAAAGTACACATTATACTCTCTCCTTAAATTTTTGGTGGAGCAGCTCAGGTAAAAAATTATTATCTTATGAGAGCATTCATACGGTTACAGGCATTTTAACTTCCTGTTTCCTCATCTTTTTAGGTATAACAGCACAAGGAAAAAGGACTGTTGGCAAACCAGTGAACTCCACCATCAATTCAGTAGGGTTTATTTTAGATAATATTAAATATAAAGCCACATAAATGTATATAGACACCAAATCCTTTTGAAAATACAAACTGAGCCTCCTTCAAAACTTCAAACTAAAATCAGCTTCAGTGTTTGATTTTTTAAGTAGGTTTTTGGAACATCTAGAGAGGGACAGATTGTTTCCAGTTTCTGCCAGGGAAGCCAACCAGCACACGTAGTCACTCATTCGGGGGAATCTGCCTCCTCCAATTCCCCTACTCCTGTTTCAAAATCTATAACAATTATTTATTCTTTCCACTAGGCCAGACCAGTGAAAACCACACCAAAACCCTCTATCTGACCTTGTTTTCATAGGAGTAAAATCACTGAAAACATTTAGTATAGAGCATCCTGGGTCCTTCCCCCGTGCCTTCGGTAAGCAGCATTGCCAGGAGAGGCCATGAGCAGCAGCTGCAGCCCCCAGGCTAGCCCTGGCCCAGGCCTAGGCCTAGGCTCTATCTCTGCAGCAGCCATGCTTCCTGAGGACGTCTCAAGGCCCAACCACCCCCAGCTTCCCGTCACCACATCCCTCTCTAGCTACTGCACGGCCTGAGCACCCCCTTAAAATGCATTTCAGACACGGGAAGTTGGGCTAATAACTTACTGCATTCCTTTGGTTAATTCAGTTTAGTTGAAATGACTTGGGGGCAGCCACACAAGTAGTTCGGGCAGCGAATCTCATCAGGAGGGCAGCCCCAAGAGCAGCGCAGCCAAGCCTTTGGTCAACAGAATGACCACAGCAAGGAGCACCCTTTCTCCCAAGGGGTCAGCAGGCTGTGTCCGGCCCGCTTCCGTCATCTCCAAAAAAGTCATCTGTGCCTCGGCTCATAGCCCCAAACTCTCCTCATCACCACCCACAGGAGGAAATAGGCACTTGCCTTGTGCAATTCGTCTGAGTGACTTTAACAGAAAAGCATCTCACCTCATAACGTCTGTTACTTGCAGTGCACACAAATATTGTTGACCAAAGAGGTCTCGTTTTTCCTGCCATGGCAAGGGAGGAAGGGTACCAGGAAGTAAGAGCTGTGGATAACTCCATGTTTAAGAGTCTTCCTGTGAGAATGGATTTGTCATATTTTTCATAAATGACAGTAAGACAAATAAACGAACCTTCACTACATGAGATTTAGATTTTGAGAACTTAAGTTGGTTTAGCTGTTCTATAGGAAACATTAATTTTCTCAGTCACTTTTTCATTTACAGCAGCTGAGATAAAAGTACTCAATTATAATATGTAGTAGACAATATACAATTTGGTGATCCCGTTATGCCTGAGCAGCAAAAGAACTAAGTGTTCCTCTTTCTTGTAAACATCTGCTGAGTGTGTGCACAAGCCAGAGCTTGGTCTCTCTTGAAGAGAGATTATTTCACATGGCAGTATGAAACAGAGCCTTGCCCTCTCTGCACACACAGGTGTCAGTTGGTCCTTCTGGGGAGGAACAAAGTATGGAATCTTCAATAATACGGCTATGCAAAGTACTACAGAGCTAAGTCTAAGGAGAGCCCGCTCCTTTTTCTGTGAATTTTTCTCTCTCAGCACACTGGGAGCCCACTGATCCTTACTACTTTTTCCTGTAGTTGTTTCTGCACTAAATCAATGCCATGACTTTCTCTCTGTAGCAATTCCTACCCATGTCCATTAAAGAAGTACACACATGCACATAGTAGACTCTTCCAAACACTGGGGATTTGAAGCCACTGCAGGACAGAATCCTATTCAGTTGAAAATCCAGTTATCAAATGATAAAAACTGATCCAAAGCTTCACCAAGAGCTTAATTTGAACTTTCTGTTCTACTGAGCTAGTGATATGATGGAGAGTTGACCACAGCTTTGGATTTCCAGGTCAAAATAGACATCATCAACTCCAAGCAAGGATAATATGAGCCTTTGGACTTACCAATACCTTCATTTCCCTTCCTTTGATGTGTTCTTTGCTTGTTCCTTGTCTTGCAGAATGGATTACAGTGTCCCATGTGGCAAAGCATGGGAGAAGATACTCCAACTCAAACATTTCCAGGTAGATCTAGTTTTTCAAACTCCTTTTTGCATGAAAGACAC
The DNA here is from genome assembly GCA_032353885.1 of Nothura maculosa. Taxonomy (NCBI): domain Eukaryota; kingdom Metazoa; phylum Chordata; class Aves; order Tinamiformes; family Tinamidae; genus Nothura; species Nothura maculosa. The sequence goes on from JAUBOD010000180.1 coordinate 64,735, forward strand.
AAACTGAACCTCCATCATATTCCTCTTTGGGAATAAGCTGTGCCTGTCTCTTGTTTTAGATACAGAGTGGGTCGGATGACACAAAAAGCATGTCTGTCCATACTGCTGGCTGAAATGCCACCTTGCTCTGCAGAACAGAGAGCTGATGAAGTACTTAGGTCACCATATCACTTAAAAGGCTCTAAAAGCCCCTGCCTCACAGCAAGAGGCAGACCTTCCTCTCCAGAGTATCCCAGAGAAGCGCAGTGTTTCCCTGCGCCAGCCGCAGGCTGCTTGCCACCCGTTCCACGCATGAGGGGCTGCTCCATGAACTGCAGGGAGGGCTGCCCCTCAGCAGCACAGCTATCCCCAGGCCCTGTAACTGTCCTGACATGAGGTTCACTGTACACCTTCCCATCAACGCAGAGCTCTGACTTGTGGCAACATCAATTGCTTCACTGTCAAACAGGGGTACTATGGGTCATGTTCCAACCTTGCAGAATGTCGCACCAGGATAATTACACACAAATGGCCAGGAGGCAGGGACTGAAATGCATTTCTGAGTGATGCTGTTTCCTTCCATAGTTCAGCAAAATTTCATAAAAGGAAAAAAAAAAAAATCCCTAGTACCAATCCTTGATCTACTAACATAAGCAGAGTTTCTGACCTGATCATATCATTCAGCTCCAGGCTGAGTCTTTCATCTTCAAACTGATACTCAAACTGATAAGAACTCAGTCACTCTCTGCCTTTATAGCAGGTCATGTATCACATAGGCAAAGAAAGTATCATAGGCCCCTGTTCAGAGACAACCCTTGGAGAATTTGTTGAGCACGTTGCTGACCAGTCCTGCCTGTCAGAATGTTCCTTGGGTGTAGCTCCAAACCCCAAAACTGTGGGTTGTATCCCCCTACTTGTGCATTCCAGAATAGATTCTTCACAGCAGATTCTTCTACTTCTCTGTGTCTTTTTATGAATTTTGGTTCATTATTTGCATTCTTCTGCTTTCCTTGGGCGATATATAGCTCTGAAGTTAGCTTTTTAATACAAGATTATTCCAAACTAAAAATCCCATATACAAGTTGGATTCTGTGTTGGAATAATTTATAAACTAATAGGAACCTTATAAAGGAATTAATGAAAATCAGCCAAAAGGCAGAAGAGATGGGAAAGAGATGGGGTTAGTTTTTGCAGTTTAATAGCATTATCTTGAAATTTAATCGTGAAAGTTGGCTGCCCTTTTTTTAGGTTAATATAATCAAAGGAGGCTGTAAAAATAGAGATAGTAATTAGTATTTTTAATTTGTGATAAATGGAAAAGTAATTCAATACTAGAAATATATTTTGACTTTGTCTCTATTTCCATAAAACATGACAAAAAAATTAACTACCTCCAAGGTTTCACAGTAATAACAGAGCGCTATTTGGAATAATACAAAGATTGTGTTATCTCATCTGACAGAAAATAGTTATGCTATTTCTCCTGTGCCTAACAACAGTGAAACTGCATGTATAAAGAGTCCATTTAATAAACCAAGAACTATAACAGATACATGATAGCGTTAGTTCATTTGTTTAAATGCAGACATGCCAAAAAAAAAAAGAAAAAAAAAATGTAGCATAGCTGACTATAAACCTCCATTTCTCCCTGAAGACATCTCCAGCATGGCAACTACAATGTCAGAGCACTCATTTTTACACAATTTGGGAAAAAAGGACTCTTTCAATGATAATTTTACACAATTTCTTTATACACACACACACACACACACACACACACACACACCTACCACATTACAAATTCTCAGTGAGTATCAAGGAACTTTTATTTTTTCCCCTGAACATCCATCACTCAAAACCCACTGCCATCTCTATGGAGATTCCTGACAGATCTTCTGCTCTGAACTGCCTTCTTTGGCCTAATTAGACTTTTTTTTTCCTTTTTTTTTTTTCTGGTAAGCTAAAGCAACTTCTCTGATTACCTCTTTTCAACTTTAACCTAACTACAACAAAACTGAATCTTCTCTCCCAGCTCATGCCCACTATCTGAACTCCCTGTCAGGCTGGCCTATCTTCTAGGGTCACAATTAGGTGCCTTAACCAGACATCTGTGTCCTCTGTTGCAGATGTTATTTCCCACATAATATTTCTAAGATAGGGCTTTCCTTCTCCATTCACTTTTTTTATTTCCATTACTACAATGTAATTTTACATTCTTGCCGCCCTGTCAGATACCTAAACACTCACCCTGTAAAAACATTTCTGCACGCCTTTATGCTCATATCCTATATGGTTCCTTCCCCTAATTCTCTTTCGCTTGTGGTCTTTTGTAGTAAGAGTCAAGATTTTACGCTGGTTTGGGGCACAGACTCTTTTCCCTTTCTGTGGCAGTGCAACGCCTAGAGCAGTATGTTTGTGGTCCCACGATCATGAAGATGCCAAGCAATAATAGCAATAATCACTATCAGGATGGTTTTCACACTCCTAGGTCCCAGGAACAGTTCCCTTCAACAGTCTAACACAGAAAGGTTGCTGATGGCATGAAGGGCTTTCCTGGCCTGGCTGCGGATAGGGGCAGTGCTGTGCTCCTCTCAGTACCTGGTTAGTCATCGTGTCCCCACATCACTGGCCCCAATACACATGATGCCAGATTGGTAAGAAGAACCAAAGAATTGAACGGAAAGCAAAGTTATAGTTCCTTTCAAATATAAGTTCTCTCCTCCTTCCTGACTGGCTGAAAACTAATGCTGGGAACGAACGAGAAAAGGCTGCCAGGAGCAGGGAAGAGGACGGGACTGCCTCTTCCAGCAGGATTGCCAAAGTACATCTGCTACTGTGGGTAGGATTACAAGGAAAGCTAATGCTGAAAGCTCACACAAAGCTCATGAGTCCCTACTCATTCCTATTTCTCACATATCTAGAACTGTCATGTGACAGTAAAAGCTGTTAACGCCTTAGCTGAGGTTCCAATTAACACCCACATTTAATTAACTTCATTACACACAGATTGTGTATAGAAAAAGAAGTCTCTTCAGCTGCCACTGACAACTATACTGATTTCTACATTTGCGAAACACTGGTTCTGACCTCTCTATCCTTGCATCTTCAATTTAAAACTTAAAGGTAAATGTTTATTAAAGCAATTCCAAAGGAGGCTTCCCGGGTTTTCAACAAACACGGCTTCAAAGTCAAAAGTAGTTATCAATGAACTCAATGTCAGGCTCCACTGTGTTTTCCTGACAAGACAGTCAGAGTGTAGGGCAGAGGGCAAGTTGTTCAAATATTTTTTTAAATGACTCTTTTTGACTAACTCATTAAATCAGCCGAAAGCACAAAAGCAAAAACCTCACACTGAAACACTTGGAGAATAATACATCTTTTTCTGCTTAATTCTTCCCTGCCCTTAGGTTAGCAGTAACATTTGTATCTCACAGAGAAGCAACAGAAATGTAAAAGTGTGAACCACAGAGATAAATCAAGGAAATAGTAGTGTCAATATGATATGCAATTGTAGAAAGTCCAGGTCTTGATAGCAACGGCCAGGCCGGTCAAGATCTGAAAGCCACAGCGTGACCTCATTGACAAGCTGCTTTGCTCCAGAGGGCTCGGCAGCAATCGCACCTCATTTATCTAACCAGGCCCTGGCAAATCAAGCAGATGTTGGAGAAGGAGAGGCTACAGAAGGAGGGGGTGTGGAACTGCAGATGGTGAACACGAGGTCAGAAAACCTGTGAGGAGGCAAGCTGGTAGGAAAGAAAGCCCAACAGCAAGCAAGCAGTTCAAACAACTGCTCTGGCACTGAAAACAGGTTGCACTTCAGGTACCAGTGGAGTCTGGCACATCCTCTCAGAAGATGTGGTTTGCAAGTCCAGCTGTAGGACACGCTGTTGTGCCCTATGTGTCCCTTGCCACCATCTGCCTTTGCCCATCAGCAATCCTGCTCAGTCACGGGCTACTTTGAAAGGGCCTTTTGCTGCCCTGGAAATTGTGATGAGAGCTCCACCAACTCCAAAGTGCGATGATACACGTTTCATTAGTTCTGCTGAAGGATGCTGAATTGAGAACTTTACATCTCTTACATCTTCAACATTTTCAATCTTTCCCTTAAATGACAAAAGCATTTTTAACTAGCACAAAAAAATGAACCTACCACCCGAGAGCTGCAGGGCACCCGCCTGCTGAACTTAACATTTGAGGTAAAAACACAAGAACGTCTCCTTAGCTGAGTTATGTAGATGGTGCTGAAAGCGACTGCTTTAAATAGACCCGCATGGACTTTGCCACCTAGGAAACTGAATAACCAAGGATTCCAAATGGGATGCATTTGAGTCTCATGAATGAGACCGTGTGCAAGCACAAATAAAGTTTTGCTATATTCTTAGTTCCGGTATCTGGAAACTTCTTCCAGAAAATATCAGTTTAATTCAAGGCAAAACTTACAGCTTATATTTTTGGCCCTGCTCTCCTGTAACCAAGCTATCCAGAATAAGACACATTAAATAATTCCTTAGAAACTTCAAGAGGAGTTCAACTTACAGGAGAAAGCTCTTTAGCTGTATTCACATAACATGTTTGTAATAAGGAAAAGAAAATTGGTGAACTCAAACTACAGAGATCATTTTCTCACAGTCTACATTAACACAATAACCCAACTGAAACACTTAAGTAGATTAACACCTGTGCATCTTCCTCCTAAAGGGAGTAGTTATGTGAAGATCACATTAAAACCATTGGAGGGTTCAGCATTACATTCAAGTTGCCAGGAGCGACCTCCAGAAGACAGGAAACAATAATGTTTAAGAGGTCTATGAAAGGATCATTGTGCTAGTTTTCCTCCACATTAAATCACACATTTGTCAGTGAATTTGTAGACTATAAACCATCCCAAACTTCTAAGAGTTGCAGACCGGAATCTGTACAGTAAAATTTCTATTCCCAAGGAGTCCACTTCACAGGGCACTTTTTCCTTAAACAAATAAATTATTACATAATCTCCCTTCCTAAAACAAATGCAATTGTCTCTGCAGGATCCACAACATGAGTCTCAGGCCCCAAGATGTGCATGGCAGTAAACTGCTTATAAGAGCCTTCAACTACTTAAAAATACATACTCAAGCCACTGCAGAGATGCTGGTGGTGGTGATGTGGCTTTTTTTCAGTCCATAGTTCTCAATGGTTCCCAGGCAATTTTGTTAGGAAAATTCTGCCTCTTTAAAATAATGAATTAGAAATACAAATAATCATTGAAGGATCGCGCCCTTCACTGAATGAATCTTTTGTTCAGTGAAGCACTGAACAAAGTTTCATTATTTATTTACCTGAATGTTCAGAGTAAAAATAAATAAATAAATAACAAAAGAAAAAGGAAAGAGGATCATCTCTCCTTAGCTCCAGGGACCCAGCACTCAAATTACAAAAATAAAGTGCAAGAAGTTGCATTCTTCCCAAAAGGCGTCAGAGTCCCTGCTGTGTTTTAAATACAGATGGCAATGAGCCCATGCAGATGTAGCCCCTTTATGTCTGCTTCTCTTAAAACACCTTCTGGTTTACTAACCATATTTAGACCCTTTGGCAGTCTATAAAATAAAGTGCTACACGATCTTAGTTGCACTAAAACCAGTAAGAGTTACACCCTATTTCACACTTAGGGTGAAAAAGGAAAAAGACCTCATTTCCTATGGTGACCTTCTCGAAGGTGCCTAAGGGCTAGATCTACAAAGGGATTTTAAAATCCTAAGTCAAATGACCAAGCACAGCTGCCATTCGCAAAGGGGAAGGATTCACAACGTCCATTTAGTCTCAGCACTTCTAGGCATCTCCCAGCTTTGGATTTAGTGTTCAGGCTCCTCAGGAGAGTTGTCTAAGGGAGAGTGGGATCTATGAAAGCCAACATACTGACCAAAGAGCCTCCAGACCCAGGAAACTTTCACTGGCACAAACAAAACTGTCAGAAAAAACTGACAGTTTAAATAATCCTTTCGCTTTTCATTATCCTTTACTATAGCTAGTAAGCAGTGGACATCATGATGAGAAATGTAAGCATCAGCTTGAGAAGAGTGTTTGGAGGATTATCCCTTTGCAGTGCTGGGGTGGGAATCTGAGCAGTAAAAATGCCCATATTCTCTCTGGAGCATCGACCACCATATACAACAACGCAGTGGTTTTGATCAGTTGACAAGTGAGTGACTGAGATCACTATCACACAGCTAAGACTACATCATTTTCTCTCATTGCTCATAAAAGCTATAAGTAAAATGCCTTCCTATAAAAGTGGTTGTTATTAATTCTATACTTTAATGGGTCTTTTCTCATGAGATACTAGAAGTAGATTCTACTCTCTTTCAAATGTGCAAGAGCTCATTTGTGTGCAAGTGCTCACACGAGCACTTCAGAGCTCGTGTGAGTGCCAATAGGCTTCCAAACTGGCTGTGAATCAGGAATTCTCAATGCATAGTCCCAACGTAATGCAGCCCTCCCCAAGCACTTCACAGTTATTAAGGCTTCCTAATTCACCAGAGTTTCACAGGCAGCTGACAATCTTTCCAAATCTTACAAATTATGTTTCAAAACCTGTAAGATCGAGCTAGCTCTGCTGCACAGAATTTCTCTTTATGCATTAATGAAATGAAAATTACTTAGCTCAATAAGATTCCACCTTTCCATGCAAGTACTTTGCAACACTTCCTTTCTTAATATCCCCCACAGATTATCTGATTTAAACAAACTCAGTATTGCTTAAAGGAATTGATTCCACTATAGAGGTACAGTTTTCTAGTCTGGGAGTAAAGCAAAGGCTCTCCAGGATGGGATTCATGCAGCCACCTCACATCTCTGTCTCCTTGCAGGCGTGCATTGCACTGGGTCTTGGGGACACCAAACAACGGGATTTATCTCACCAGTGTTGGGCATGAAATGAATGAATTTTTCCTCCCCATTCATTCTATCAAATGTCTAAAATGATCAGTTTACACACAGAAATCCATTCTGCAGACACACAGAGTTTGACAGTGTCCTGTACTATGAATTCTTAACGTCTTACATTTATACAGTAAAATAGATCTTGGAGGTCCTGAATAATCCCCTGCATACTGCTTCCCCTATACATTGACTAAAGGGGAAGCTAAACAAGCTAAATTAAGGTGGAATCATTAAATAAGTCAGTTTCCATTAGGAAAAAAAAGAACTACAAAGGCATGACTAGAACAGTCAGCATTCTGCATAACCCATCTAGCCTGGGTATATTAGGCAGTCTGGGCAAGCGAAGACACAATAAATGCTTTTTTGAAACATGAACAATATTCTAGGACTCTGTCCTAGAAGAATGGAGACAGCTGACAATCCACAACAGACAACCAAAGAGTTTGAGATCTGATATTAAAAAGAATTGTGGAGAGGCATAGGTTTCAGACAGAATAATTGCATTCATGTTTCAATCCACAAACACTGTAAAAATAAGAGATTGAGCCGTATACGAAGCTGCTGAGTAAGTTCTATTTCAAGCACTTTTCAACAGCCACTCAGCAATAGCTGATGGAATGATTTTTACTTTAATGTGGCTTCAAGCCACAAAGATGCGGGGCAGTTCGAAAGTGTGAGAGATTCTCAAATAGCCTCTGCTCTCCCACAGGGGATGAGTAATCAGGGTTCACATGACATTGAATTTAAAGGGTCATGAATTTAAGGTGCCAAATTACAATTGCACTGAAGGCCCACAGCTGTTCTCACCCAAAAGCTAGCTTATGTTCTTGCCTATATCTTGCCTTGGAGATGCTGTTAAATGGAAATAAGTCTTAACTGCTGATCTGAGGCCTACAAGCTATGGAGAAGATACAGTTCATCTTTCTAACCATCTAAAGGTTTCTATCATTTGGCCAGAGAGATGGCAGCCCTGCAAAGGGGAGGAAAAAAAGTGGCTCTTTGAGTGTGTGCACAAATTTTGTATTGCCTTGTGTAGCAATAGTGGGTCCATTGCTATAAGGAAGCAGCAACCAGGTCTACCTTAGTGGGCAGGCAATTCTAAAGCTCCATGCAGCACTTGGCAGCTACCAAAGCGTAACAGACTGAGCCCAGACCTCTGCTCTGAGCAGACAATGCTTTCCTGAACTGCATTTTGGTATACAAATATTTCACAACATCACTTTACATATCAATTACATTGATAAAATTACAACCTGTGTAAAATGAATTCAAATGGGAAAGATTCAAATTCACATATTAGAATCACTCTTATGGGTTCACACTGGATGCATCAGTGAACCAAAGACCTAAGGCAAAGTTGTAAAAAGTATGAACAATCTCATACAAACATTGAACTGCATCCCAAGCTCTAAAAATGCCTCTTAATCCACCTTTAATGCTATTGAATTCCTGAATGGCCCTCATTTGATTCAGAACTGCAGATTTCCTTGAGTTCATAGTTTAAGTATTTTGCCTCGCTCTGGTGACGATGGAATCACCTTGCTCTGTAGTCTAGGGCTCTTTACTTACCAGGTAGGGCTGCAATGGCTTGAGAAAAATCCAACCACTTCATGAAGCCCTAGACTTAAGGTCTATTTTCACAAAATACACAATGGAAGAACAAACAAAGAGGGACGCAAAAGGCAGCAAATCGAAGGGTAGTAGTGACTGTTAATCTCTCCAGTATATAGAGAGATTTTAACGTTTTATATATTCAACTATTGCATTTCATGTGGCTCAATAAAGCCCTAAAAAACTGACCTCCTTATTATTTTGATATAGAACCATACCATAAAGTAGCTGTTTTAAAAAGCAAACTCAAGTTTGTTCAAAATTTGGCAAATGTTTTGATTAAGCCAGTTTAAGCTTTAAAGAAAGCATAATGTCAAGAAGTGAATGTAGTTTCAGATCTCTTATAAGCATTTCAAATGGGTTTTTAATTACGCTGTGCTTATTTCCTCCCACTTACTTGAAAAACAGATTAGTTCACTTTCTAAAAAGGCAACTTAAAAATGAGTCACTTTGGGCATTCGGAGCCACATTTTCAGAACTTAGTATGACAAACAGTGACTGCACTCATATGCATGCACCAGGGTTACATGCCTATAGCAAGGATTTGCATGCACAAACGTGCATGTTATAGGCATGGAGTAGGACTTGCTTCAGCACGAGAACGGCAGCATTTCACTTTTCATGTTCTCGTCTTGGTCTCTGTGACAAAAATAATAAAAATTGCTTTCCCCCCAGCATCTCCTGCAAGAAAGGATTCAATTTCAGTGCCTGGTACATGAGGGCCTTGGAGAGTTCGGCTGTGATAGTGTGACTTGGGTTTATTTGGTCATATTTTATTTCTGTTTGATGTTTACATGCTGCTGTATTGTGGGAGAAATTAATCACACTGCATTTATCAGAGATAAGCTAATCCAACCACTGTCAGTAGTTTAGTGGGCACGGAGCTTCAGAGGACAACAGTAAATTATAACTGGATTTGATTAAGAGGTAATTAGCTAACTTATTTACCTTAACCTTTGTGGCAACTATTGTTTTTACTAGAAGGAAAGTGTCATTAGATTGTGTCTGGCGTACAAGTTATGGAGCATACACCACTTTTCACTGTCCAATTTTCATCTGTTATTCAAGGAAGAGGTAGAAAGGTCAGGATCAGATTGCTCTACTACAAGTCTCCTGAGAGGAGAGCAGAAAGTTTCCCTGACAGAGACAAAATAAGCCATGAAGAACAGTAGTTTATTTTTCAGTAGGATGGAGGGGGAGTCAAAGGAATACGGCTACAGCCCTAGACAGATTTTTGCAATAATTCAACTGTCTCAGTAGATTTGAGAGTCATTTGAACTCGCTGAGCATTTTAGCGAAGCAGAGAAGAGTAATATCCATGTGCTGCAGAGTACAAAATTGTATAGCTGAGAACAAGGTATTTTTTCAACTGTATTACATTTTCATAAATTATTTTAAAATGTATTCATTCAGGTTCAAAAACCCATTGGAGGCCAGCTCCCAAATTCTTTTAGCTTGTAGCGTTTAATTGACCATTTTAGATAGCTTTGTTAAAAGAAAGGCTTAAATCAGCCTGAAGAGTTAGCTTATTGGTAACATTCAGCTAAATTGTAAGCACATTTGAGAACTAGGGAGGTTTCTGTTTCTGGAGGGAAATTCAGCTTTATAATAGAACACAAACAGGCAGTAGCCCAAGTAAACATAGTTATTGAAGAACAAGATATTAGCTGCTTCTGCAGGTATATAGTAAATGTATATAGGTTTGATTGCCTACTGTTCAAAGGAAGGACCCATGTAGACACACTCAAAGTGCTTTCTACTTAGCCTGAAATACTAGGGCAGTCCTTTCCAATAAACCTGTGCTTCTTCTGTTACAATTTTCTCTCATAAGGCCCCATTTATGTTCCATATAAATAGGAGAGTTTTGAAGCAAGTCCACAAGGTCTCACTTGAGTCGAACTATTTCTGGATGAGGATAGAGAGATCCAAAACTGATTTTATTTTTTTTTTTGATCTTATGCCAACACAGAGCTAAAACTCTAAAGATTCAGATCTATAGTGTAACAAAGGCCATTTTATCACACAGGTAGATCCTCAATCGTATTAGTGCTTCAGGCAAACAAGTACAGGCAAAGAAAAAGATGCATATTTTATATCTACCCATGTAGGTTCAATGGGAATTTTGGTAAATTAACAGAGTTGCTATTGTTTAATATTTTTAGTCTATCCAACTTGGGCAAAGAACTATCCTTTCAGAAGGAAACATTGCATATTCAGTCAGCTGAAGACTGATGTGAGAATATTCCCCCCATCTGTTTTTCCAAAGTGTCCTTGGTACCAAAGCGGAATACTTACTGAAATACAATAGCCAAAGTTTTGACTTTATGTACCAAGAGCAATATACATTATTCCAATTTTCTGTAGGAAGAATAGGAAATAGGGAAAGCATTCAGATTTCACCTTTTTTTCTATTTTTTCAAGTTACCGATCATCAATTTGAGCTGAACAAAAAGGTTTCTCATCTGTCAATGTGAACAGCCCAGTTTATGTCTCCGCAGAGCAATCATTTACTTGATTAAACTGCCCTTCCCCATGCATATGCAAATATCAGTACTGCAGGCCACTGGCAGATATTTATAGCCTAAAATGTTCTGCTGACACCCCAGTTCTCTGGACTGCACCATGCAGATGGAGCTGCTTTCAGTGCATTTTCCTCATATTTGCTCAGACATAACTTTGGGCGAGATATGCAACAGGGTTTTCTGTATTTTACAATCATATGTACATATTTTTATGCAGTAGATTTTGGAATTGTTAACGTTTCTTTGGAATAGTGAAAAAAGAACTCCGTCTTTTTACATCCATCAGTTATTTTCCATATCACTAATCAGAATTCCTCTCCAACAGCTTCTTATGTACACAGTTACCTCTAACAGCTGCTTTCCACTGGCAGTGATATGTTTAATGCTTTTTTAATGGGGAATCTGCCTGCTGTAAATCCAAAGAGAGAGAGGGAGGAAGCACACAGGGTTTGAACACATACACACATGTGTATCTCCTCTATGCAGACAGGAGCTTGACTTCCTCTCCAGATAATAGTGGCTCAACTTAAATGAGAACAGGTTGGAGAGAAATGTTGAGTGTTACAAGGAGGATCTAACGCAGCTCTCAAAGTAATATTTTTACTTCAGATAGGAATTTCACATCACTCAGGATTCTTTTCCAGAATTAAAAAACGTCTTATTCTGAGCTATCAAAATGAGCTAGAAGAGTGCAAGTCTTAGTGCTGTCGCAGTTGAGGCAAGCAAGGTACGGTGATGCTGACCAAGGTACGGTGATGTTGTGTGTTTGGCCAGGACAGAAAAAGTGTAATGGAGACAGACAGATTGTTAATACTTCACAGACACTCCTTCCTCCTAAGGAAATCACATAAAAGTCACTTGATATGAACACAGTTACTGAAGTGCTGTGATTACAGTGGCTGCTGCCAAGTAACACAGTCCTATTGTTTCCTGGCTGCAGGCTTTTGGAAGGAGGGATCATCTTTTTATTCTGTCATGTAGGACGCTTTCCAAACAAAAGTGATCTAGTTAATGAGCAAGACTCCTGGCCACTCATGTTACACAAACAAAAAAATAGTTATGATCATCCTGAAGCTGACTAATAAAGACGCACACTATACCTGGGGTATTTTCACTTTGCTCTTATCAGAAAGTAGGAAATAATGGGGAAAGGAGCAAAGATAATAATGTCTTCTGTTGACTCAAGAGAGTAAACAAAATGCTGTGATCAATCATTTCTTTTCCTGAATAATAGAAATTATGAACATTGGTTAGGGCACTTGGGTAAAATCTAAGTATTTGCAAAGGTTTGACTAAGTCATGACTTCTTCAGTAAAAAACAGTCTCTGTTCACACTGCCAATTTAAATCACTCAAGATGGTTAATACTTGACATTCCCATTCCATGTTAAGCATCAGCATCTGGAGGTAGGAGGATGGATCCTATTCTCAATGGCAAAAAGAGTTTAAAATGTTTTTGAAAAAAACTAATCTCTTTCATTAAAGCTTTTCCATCAGCATATTCCCATTATGGTTTGGGTTGGTGACTTCTAATTGTTTAGGCTATGTGGCTCAGTAAAGGAGCTTTACAGTGTGTTTTCTTAAATTCCTGTCAGATTATAATAACAATCCAATAATAATACAGAAGACAGAAATGGATGTTGTGGGTTCATGCCTGTGTGTGTTTCTCTCTCTGCCTCCTGTGCAGGCACCAGAGTATTCAGTGTAGTCAAAATTTCCTATTATGTCAGCGAAGTATTATATAATGACGTATTTTGGCTATTAATGAAAGAGGCTTGGATTTGAAGCAATAAGATGTTTCATGCTGCTGCCCATTTTTAAGTCTTTTCAGCTTTCATTTTTTGTCTAAGATTATTTGTTGTTATTCACTCTGGATGTGCAAGTACATCCACTATTGTTCAGTTCCTTTGTATGTATGTCCTTACAGATCTATGTGGAAATAATTTCGTATTTTCCCTTGCATCAGCAGTTTTTTTCCCGAGTTTTATAATCCTCAGACACTTCCATTAGATTTTTTTTCTCTTGCAACTCAGTCTTAGCTCCTTACAAACAAGATTAGTCAAGGCTGAAGCTACATCACTGGCATTTATTACCAGTCCATTTTGGTGACTTACCATTTTCCACACTGGATTAAAAAAAATCCCAAGTTTTACACCTCCTCTCTTGTATCCAATTGATGTGTAACTTATTCATGGTAAGTGTGAAGTTAAAAGAGCCACTGAAATATAACCATTAGCAACATGGCACTGCAGTGACTCCGTTTATGGAACACTGTCAGCAAAGTTCAATATTATATCAAGGTATATTGTCAAAAGAACATTTTCTTCTATTTCTAGACTTTTTCCACTTTGAAAAGAACCTGAAGGCTTTAAAAATAACACAGGACAATTCCCTGAGAAAAAGCAACACAGAACTAAACAATTAGATGTGATCCAAAGGCTATGGCATTTTACACACAAGTTCTGACACATTAAAACATGAGGAAGTGCTGCATTATACTGGCTAAAAAATCCCATCTTCTTCAGATGTAACCAAAGTCAGAAATCAAAGAAAACTAAATAGGAAAAGAAAAGGGAAATAGGCTGGTGATGGACAAAAGTCATACTGGGTTATTAATTTTCATTCAAATTCACTTAAAGCTTTTACATATTATGGATATAGGAGATGACACAGCTTTTCAGTTATGCAGTCCTTTCGTTCTAAATTTAAGCTGGGTTTAAGTTTTGAGAGCAAGTTTCAGTCCTATCCAGCCTAGGCCACTGCAGTTACCATTTCACCCAAGTTATCTAAATTAGCAGCCTCCACAACCCCAGGGGAGAGCCATGCAGTCGCAATACTCCTCCTGCCCTAAGGCAGAGCTCTCTTAATAGGTCCTTGCCCATCTCCTCCATACTCCCTTCCTGCCACACTGCCCGCTACATGGAATACGTTAGCTGCTCGGCAGCACAGAGCCGTGAGAAAATTCACTCTCACCGTGAATTCACATCATGAAACCTGGCCCAGCTCTCGCTGGTTTTTGACTTTCTGCTGTTTGCTAGGGAAAGTCTACACAAACAGTCCATTTTGCAGTGGTTTGCTCTGAAAGTCACAATATTATGCAGTAACACACTACACAGTCTTCAGAAAATTACTCAGCAAGTAGCAAAGGATGTCTTTAAAGCTCATTAGCTAGCAAAGGGAGAGTGCAATTAATTGGATAACTTGTCAAGCTGCAAATTAGGCTTAGTTTGAAGGCTGCTTGTTCACTGGATGGACTTTCTGGACTGCTTTAAATGTTTTGCAATGTATCCCACTGTCTTTCCTAGATGGAGACTTCAAAAATAAAAAAATACATTATTATTTAGTTTGATACAATAAGCTATATTTGTGCTCAGAATCTGTGTATTCGGCCTTATTGCATAAACAAGGATCAGATCTAGGCAACAACACCTGTGAGTTTCAGAGGTGTTAGACTCTTCCATTGATTCTAATTAAATTGCCATGAGAATTTTTCAGGAAGGGGGGTTGGGAATCACTATTTAAAGAACTGTTTTATTCTGCATTTCCAAGGCATTCCCTATCCGCTGCCTGGTCTCATGCAGAGATAAAACCACTGAATTGCTAAATACAAATATTTGTGGGCTTTCAAGATTATTTTCTTTTTACCCCCAACCTACCAGGAGAGAAAGCTGCGCCACGAGCTTGTAATATTTTTTTCATCCATCTCTCCGAATTAAATTTAAGGACATGGGTAAGCAGCTACCCACAGCTAATGTTTCTGAAAACCAGATGAGGATGATTTTTCTGCTTTAAAGGAAAAAAAAATAAAAATAGCAAAGACACACACACTCCCTGGTGCAGAATTAGGTAGCAGAGTTTCACAGCACCCACAACCCTTAACCCCAGTTCACTGCCCTTCAACCTATTGCTTTTTCCATCACGCCCCTGCACATTCCTCAGTCACCAAAGCGGTTGTTCCAGCAGAATGAGAATATTCCTTCTTATGGGAAATACTTGTGTCTCTAGGAATCAACATAAAGGACTTTATGTATCCCTCACCCTGTCCCAAAATAATGAGAAAAAAAGTGTTCACAATCATCTCCACTCGTCATCAGAACACCAGTGGCCAGCCAAGCGCTGGATCCGATTAAGAGCAGCTCTGGGCAGCCTTGACTTTTATCCAAGCCTGGCTTTGTCCTTGGGTTGCCAAAGGGAAAAACACAAGCCTGGTTTAAAACACAACTCAGCTGGGCTCAAGAGCTGGCCCAAGGCTACGCTGGGGCTGCACAGTGGGAGCAACGGGTCTCATTCAGGCAGGCTGCACTGCAAACACAACGGCTGTGCCGCTGCCGGAGCTGCCCTGGCTGCGAGCAGAGCAAACACCAGGACCAGATCACGCTTCCGAGCCGCCAATTAGGAACTACCTCCGGCTGTAGCACACAGGCGCTTCTCCACAAGGGAAAGCTGTTTCTTGCAGGGCCTGTTAAATGCATCTGCTCTCCTGATGCTTTGCTGGTTTTTATAGAAAACAGCTTCCAGACATTAAATAAAGGCCATTAGATTCTTCCCTTTTCCGCTTGTTGGCTCTGCTGGCAGTGTCAGCTAATCATATGTTCGCACTCAAATTTGGGCTGCAGTCAGTTTTCTCACAGTATTTGCCTATAAACAAAGATTTAGTTCAGCTGCATGGCACCAAAAGGCACTCCAACCAGAAACACATGAGGATGTTGGCCCAGCAAATTTCTCAGATGAACCCTCCATTTCTGTGCGCACCCAATGTGCAGGGCAAGTTCGGTGGGCAAAAATACAAGGAAACCAAAACACACAGGAATCGAGCAGATTTCTTCATCATCCTTCTGGCCTTGCTCGCCTCTGTTCTCACACAAGAGCCACTTCCCAATTTGTCCAGGAGAGGTTGTTAGATGACAAAGCCATCTTTGGCAACAGTACTTCCCTCTACTTCCTCAAGTCCTGTCCCCCATTGCCTGCTGTGGCTCTGCTGCTCCACAGCTCTTACCTCTGATGGCATCACCTGGTGCCCACTAAGCTCACAACTTAAACCCAACATAGGCAGACTTGAATTCTTTCCTCCCCAACCTTCCCATCAGTTAAATTTCCTTTGCCATCATGGTTAATTCCTCACCTTCTCAGACAATTGCTCCAGCCCATAATCTAGGCATTTTCTTCAGTCCATCTCTCCAGACCATGCCCTTCTCCTATCACCCCTAGCTTTTGAAAATGTACCCTTCCTGTCCATGCCTTAATTTAAGCCCATTCCACCTCACAGACTGCCTATACAGAGAAATCCTGACAGACAAGCATTAAATCTCCATGGCAGGTAGATCCAAGGAGCTGAAGCCTGGAAGACACTTAAACACATCACAGATAGCTGTTTGGTGGTGTCCAAACAAACCAGGCCTCCTGAGAGGCCTGAGCAACACACCCCGAATCCTGCCCAGACCCCTGCTGCAGCCTGTTCTCTGGCCTTGACACCAGTTGTGTGTTAGTTGTAGCACATTCCCTATCCCCATATCCCAAGAGCTGCAGACCTGCCTGCCCTGGTGCTCCAACTGCAGCATCATGCTTTGCAACCTCTTCCTCCACTCAAACATCTTCACGTGGCTGCTGTGGCAGCCATCTTGTCACACTGTTCTTGGTCAGAAGCCCTTGAAATCCCAAGTCGGTCCCATCCTTCTCATTAGTAAGAAAATTATAGGGCTGGCTTGGAAAGCATGAAATTAATAATCAGATTTACAGCTGCTTTCTCACTGCTTCAGACCTCACCACAGAGTGAACCATGGCAAGGTGGAGTCATGACACGTGGACTCACAAAACCTCTGTGTCAGATAGGAATTCTCAGTGAATTGAGATTCTAGATTTTATTTTAAACTAAAATTCTGATCAACTTAAGGAAACAAAGTATTTTGGATTATTAATCATAACACCAGTGTGTGCATATAAAAAAGCCATTCTGATTTTACCAAACTGCAGAATTTGGAGACTTCTTATGTCAAGTAGTTAATTAGACCTATTCTGTAACTAGCACCAAAATTAATGGGAAGTTTCAGTAGCCTCCTCATTTTCTTTCCGGGGGCTTAATAAATAGTGCTTTATTTGCTTACGAGCAGCTCCCATGTCTCAGAATTCCTGGGAGCACAGTTTCTTTTTCCTGCTGCCTTCTCCCTCCTTTCTCTAGGAAGCACACGCACCCAGGGTTGAGCACGAGGTTGTCACTGAAGCTGTGCTATCCTATCAAGTTGCGGTGAATTTGCAGTTTGGCTGCAAACTCAAGCTGGAACCAGATCACTTACTTCACTCGAGTTTCTCATGACATTTTGGTAATTCATGTCCCAAATCTCACTCCATCTCCTCTTTGAGGAGAGGCTGCTCTTATTTAATTGCCTCATAATGTATACTCCAAATGAATACTTGCCTAATTGTCCCGAGACAGCTGCTTGGATGAAAGCCTGTGAGAAAGCATATAGGTTGTAACTTTGAATAAAGGCCCACAAAGCACAATAAAGCAAAAACTTATGACTCTTCATTACTCCCCAACTTGACCAAAGAACAAACCTGAATTTTTAAGGTACACTAGAGTAACAAACTTGGAATAATTTTTTTCTATATGCTATGCTTTCTTACTGCTTTGACTGTACAACATAAGAGGGTTTTAATGCAATAACTTAAACAGGAAGGGCTAAATTTATAGGTTTTTAAAAGCCAGTTAAGGGGCTAAATGCCCTGAGTGATGGTAAACTACTACAGACACTTGATATCCGTAGCATCAGTGATATTTCCCCTATAACTTGTGTCCACTGTGCCACCAGTGTGATCACAGTGCATAAATAAAGAACACATCTGTGGAAATCAGATACATTAAATGAAAACCTCGGGATAAAAAGGATTACATTCTATTATTCAACTGACTTCAAAATCATTTAAAAAGGCCAATTTCAGATGTGTCTCTCTAAGCATTAGGCAGGTCCAAAGGTTCAAAACCTCTGTCCAGTCAAAAGGTATATAAGGCCATAAAATGAAATTTTGTTTACTGTCTCATTTTGTTCAAATCAATGAAGTTGTTTCTATTGTTTCTGGGCTACTGAGTGCCCCTCTGGATCAAATTCTCTGTTCTCTTAAAGAGAACTTTCTGTCAAACTCAAAACATAGTCCAAGTCTCCCCTTTTCTACTGTACAATTTGTGCATCAGTGAGACTAAACTTGTGTCCTAACACCCTATGGAAAATGCAGGCCTGGGTTAAATAACATGGTTTACTGCTGACTATTTTACGTTTTTCGCCAATAAAAAGCAAAGAAAAAAAAATTTTCATTTCAATTTTTGAATACTTCTTTTTTCTAGTAGAAAAAAAAATGTATTTTTCACTTTTAAATACAAATTTTCCCTTGGTTTCTTGTTCTGTTCTTTTACATTTAATACAGACACAAGCTTCTGTTTGAGCTAAGACAAATCAGATTTCTCATTTCACTTGAAATATTCAAATAGGTTCAGGTCAGCAGAGCCTGCCACCTCTCAGCCTGGCTACAGAAAGGCAAATCAACCTCTCTCTCAGTTCTTCAGAGGAGAGCCCAGCCCCAGCCCATTTTTCCTTCTCTTTCCCATGTATCACACTGAGATTGCAGGGCACACAGCATTGGAAGATGGCTCTAGCTGATCCCCTCCAAATCCTTGGCAGGATGAGAGCTTAGCACAGCAAATGCTGAATCACAGAAACGGACACTGTTTGGTTGGTCCTATTCCAAGCCTACAGTAACAGAGAAATATGGGAAAGGCCAGATTCATCTCATCCAAGGTACACGGTCCAAGTTCTCGTTTTGGCTGTTTACGCACTTGCAGACAGCTCAAGCCAGAACATGATGTGCCCAAATTGCGGCGGGACTGCAGCACAGGCTGCTGCCATGGTGCAGAACTCAGGCTCTCTTCAACTGCGTTTAGCATTAAGCGCCATATGATATTCTAAGTGTTTGTTGTTCTTTCTGTTTAAGCTGAATGGAATTCATACCAATTCCCATATTGTACAGCTGAAATAAATCTATTAAAAGGTAAAGCTTTTTAATGTGCTCTTGGTAACTTTACAAGGAATAAAATTTTTGCACTATACTTAGTGAGGGGAGAAAAGCCCTGCTTGGCAAAGTAGCATTTTAAAAATGGAATAAAATGAAATGGTAATTCAAATATATTATCCTGTCTGCAGTCTCTTATGAGATACTATGTATACTCTGCTGGTAGCCAAATAACTCTAAAGAACAGAAAATGCTATTTCATTTACTTCAAAATCCAAATTACATAGAGTAAACAAATGTATGATACAATTATTATGACATTAAATGATAGAAATAAGGTGCTCCTGTAACTTGGGAAGGTTTGGGGCTTCTGCCTTCCACCATCAAAAAGTGTAACAGTTACCTCTTTGAGGAATGCTGAGTAATAAATATACCAACATTTGAACCTTACTCCCTAAATACTACCTACCCATCCTGACCGCAATGCAAAGATGCTGAGCCATATCAGTAGGTAAACACAGGATTTTTTTTTTTTTTGATATTTCTAAACAGAGAAGATATATTTAAAGCTGACTTCATAATGCTTGTCTGTCTCTGCACTAGCTTTGTCCACGCATCAGATAAGCCTGTTGTCAACAAAAATTCTTCTTGAGCAGCTTTTAAAGAAGAAAATGGTGTTACCAGAGCGAGGGCACTTGCAAATGCAGCCTGTTTAGATTAGCTCCTGTGTTTGAGTAGGGAACAGGGAGAGGGCTCCACGCTGGTGCTGACTCCCCATGGGGATACTGCTGCCTGATTGGGAAAAGGCTCAGAGGTGGGTTTCTCCCAAATCTTTTTTGATTATTTTTATCTGTTAAAGGAGGGTAAAAATAGAAGTAAGCATAAAAAGTAGTGATGAAATCCTGGCCCTACTGAAATCCTTGAAAAGTTGTACATTGAATTGTGCATTAAATGCCAACATCATACTTTCAGTACACACTGTTTCAATATCCCTTTCCTAAACAATCACTATGATTCTAGCACTGATTGCATTTAAAATTACCACCTACTGGTGGTAAATATGAAAAATATGAAAAATATTTTTAAGAAAAAAATTAAACTCAGATTTAGAGTTTAACTCAGACTTTCCATTCTGAACGTCTCTAAAACAATTACAAGTTTTTACTTTAAAGTTAAGTAGAGAACTTACTTAGATATATTCCTCTGTCTCTTTGTCTCTCTTTTTTCTCTGTCTCCAAATTCTGACCAAGTAATGACAAATTCTGACCAAGTAATTCCAAGTAATGACAAATGCCATTGTCACAACCTGAGGTACAACCCCAGTCTAAAGACACAGAAAGACATTCCAGAGGCTTGTATTAAAATATCATAATATATCAAGAGATGTAATAAATGCAGCTCAATCCCGAGGTAGGTGTGACTCGGTGAAGAGGACAGCACCAAAACCTCTCACAATGTCATTCCTTGGGCACCAATTCCTTTCTCAACTAAATGGACTGTTTAGACAGCACTGGAGCAAGCCGCAAACATTACACATCCCTCAAGATCTTTCTTAACTTGTCTGCTATGGAATTTCATTTTATTTCACAGCTCATGTTCCTACATTTTCATCTACAAGATTCTACAGCTTTGCTTGTTTTCCCACTGAAGTATATTACATTTGGGAGTTCTTGCAGTCTTCCCCCAATCTTTTTTCCCATGGCTTCCTCATTCAGCACAGATTTCCATGCTCTGTTAAGGAGATAACTGTTTTATGCTATGCTAGCAGTCCAAACATTCTGCCCACAGACAAAAACCTTCTGGCCCTGACACACAGAGGATTTAATGCAAACCTTTCTACAAGACACTACATCAACTTACCACAAAATCCATGTACTGGCCACATTGAAGGTATGATGGTTTCTCATCCTCATACTGAGCTTCCAGTTAAGTTTATTTTTAAAAAAAATCTATCTTCATTCTATACAGAACAATGGGATTTTATTTGAAAAGCAACCTCTCCTTTTGCTACCTTTTGAAAACAATTCTTATGTCACATATACCACATGCTGTTCTGACAAATTGTAATGTGGATGGTATAAAACAAGAAGCAACTACTATGAGCAGAACAACTGTCTAACTTCACATCTTATAAATATTCAATATTTTAAGAGATACAGATGTTTTTTCATAGGAACACCAAGAAAGATCCAGGAATAACTGTAAGAGGAATAGACGCTGTACTGCAAATCCATTACATTTGGCAGTAAAGCACTTTTCAAGAGCATCTCTGAAACAGGAATTCAGCAATGCCATAAGGGGTTAGGAAAAGAAGAAAACAATGATAAATAAAGGCAGGATTATTTCACTTTGTTGAAGTAAAAGAATAGCATGAAGAACTTCAGAAGACCTGAAAAAGTTAGACAGCTATGCATAAACCTGGCAGACAAAATACATGAAAAATCTGCGTATTGTAAGAAATAATCTCATCTACAAGAACCAAACCATTCATAAAAATCTCTGATGACATTATGGAGAGGTTTGTGCAAATATGCATTTTGTACTGTGCAGGGAGAGATGTGGGTTTTAAGTATATATAAAGCATATGTGCTTGGAATAACAGCAAAAGGATTATAGAGACACTCAATAAATCAGTGCAATTCTGGCTATTGTAAAAGAGATGCAGTAACAATAGAAGGGTCTCAAAAGAATGGTGCAACAACATGAAAAGACTTCCATAAGCAAAGAAACTGGAAATACTTGACATTATTTATTTACAGAGGATACTCAGAAGAACTGATAGTCATTTTTCAAAAACAGAGACTCCAAAAATCCCTCAAAACTTCCAAAAATTAAGCCTTTTTTTTTGCTTTCCCAATATATGAAGCAAGAGGCTATTCAATGACTGAATTGCAGTTAATAAAGGCTGAAAAGGATTATTTTATGCAAAACAGTAATTAAGCTATGACGCTTGTTAAAAAGAACCACTTCAACCCAAAAGAGGCTATAGGAACAAAAATGCCTAGGGTTGATATAGTTGTTACACTACGATCATCATCATAGGATGATAGCAGCTGCCCACACTTGAATCGTTTGTGCAACCTTCAAGGAAGGCCTTATCAGCGAGGGGGCTAGTGATAACCTGCAGCCTGCTGTCTGTGCAACGTAATGGTCAGGGTTGTGAATCCTGTGAGCAAGTCACAACCACCCAAACCACAATCTTCAGCTCAACAAGGCTAGGAAACATAACAGACTCCGCACCCATGGTCAACACAACTCAAAATACACAACGCAGAACCTCAACAGCCATCCAGCCCTACCTCCCCTTTCAAATAAGCATTACACAGGTATAACTAAAGCTTCTGTGTTTTTACCTTACTATCCAGCTCCATGTGTGAAGTTAAAAATCATGGCTCTGAAACAAAAATCACTTTTACTGAACTCTTAATTTAGCACACAACTAATTTCCTAACTTCCCATGAATATATGTGGTCATGGTTAGATTGATCACTGAGAATACAGCTGAATCCAAGACTTTCTTTGTAATTTTCCAAGTAAAGTATTTTATATTTACAACAGATTAAAATGAACATGGCAATGTAAATATATATCTGCTCCAATAAAGGTAACACATACTGATGTTTCATATTTCACACAGCCAAGCAAATAATTTATGATAAACAATACACACGGAAAAGGAATTTGAGTAATAAAACTGTAATATTAATCAATTTATTCTCACTTGTGTTAATAAATTAGAAATCTTTTAAATTTTAAAGTATGTACTTAATTACTTTATGTTGAACTGGAAATTGTTTGCAATTTCCCAGTATGGCAAGTCACACAAATGAGCTCAAAGACAATTCATTTCCCTCTAAAGCAAACATGCCAGAGTGAATGCTGCAGTATTCACCCATCTGATATTAAGCTGTCACTGAAATCATACAATTATAGGAAGTCTCATCCAACCGAGCTCCCATTGGGAAAAGCATCTTTCCATACTAATGAAGTTCAACAGCAAGTGCAACTTAGGCATTTGCATGTTAATGAGACCTTGTGCATGAGACTGTTTTTTTCAGCATGCAAGAAATACTGAGAAGAAGGTGCGAACAGAAACCTTTACCAAGAATAAGACAGGGTTAATGAGGACATACGGAATGGGATCTGAATAATAAGAGGCGTAAAAATTAACTATTTTATCCAGTAGTAGCAGGACAAGATTAGGACAAGAAGGGTGCTGAGGGAAATGGTTTCTTTCACCTACACCAAGGCCTCTTGTGGGGCAACCTGCCCCACTGGCACTGCTCCCCCAGCGACTGGGGCATTTCCATCAGCAACTCCAGGCAAATCTCATCAGTAGAATCACAGAAACATAGAATGCATAAGGTGGGAAGGTCCAAC
>JAUBOD010000180.1:88253-107698 GCA_032353885.1 Nothura maculosa
TTTACACATATTTAATTTAAAGCACCTGGGTAGATGCTCATGGGCACTCAGGGCCTCTGGTTGAATATGTACATCCATCCCACTATAGGCCTTCTAGGAGATTAAAGACAAGATATTTGGAGAGTTATGAGGATTAATCAGCATGAGAAGAACAGACAAAACATGAAGAAGGGGAAATCTGAGTCTTGAAGCAGAGCAGATGACATTTTGTTGTCTCTGTATGTGGGGTTTCTAGTCTGTTTGATAACATCTTTGTTGCAGGACAGGACATGAGAAAAGTGTTTTCTTTTCAAGTAAAGGAAGGTGACTTAAAAAAAAAACCACTCTTTTATTGCGCATTTTAAGCAAGGGACTTACCACTAATTTCACCACCATACCCTAGAAGATTATCCTGAAAGAATATTTCACTAGATTTTTTGCTACCTAAATTCTCTGATATTGCAACTCTCCTCTCAAAGTGGAGAATGATTACTGAAATCAAATCAGACTCAGAGTATCTTTCCTTCATTTGGTACTTGGTATGTGAGCTTCAGATCAGAACCAAAAATGGATTTTTTTGTGCTTGTTTGTTTTTAGTACTATGCCAATTGATTTAAGAAAGGCTCCTCCCTACAAGTTTGGGCTCATTTTTCACCCCCAACCATATTTCTAACACATTTCAACGCACATTTTAAAAATGCAGGTAAGTTCCTGATTCTAACAGAAGGCAGGTGTTTAAAGAGGATCCAAAAGTCCCACTTAGTAAAAATAAAACTTTTTTTAGCCTTTTTATTCTGCTATGTGCCAATAAAGATATACTTTACTCAGTCAAAGCAAAATTGCATTTGACTGATTGATGTGAAGTCTTTGCTTTCTTAGAGGAAACATATCTGTCATTTCAAAGGAAGTATAAAGACCAAACTGACAGCCAGCAGATAGGGCTGGGATATCAAAAGATGGGCTGTCTTTGAGCATAATGCTTCTGAAATAGAAAAGCAGAAGGAAAAATTAAAAGAGAGATTGAACAGCAGTACCAGTCACAAACAACTGTTTTCTTAGTGTAGAAGTAACAGCTAAATCTGTGATGCAACAGCTCCTGTTCGGAATGACGGAACAGGGACTGTTCCTGGCTTTCCACTGCTCCAAGTGCGGCTGCGTGGCTCTGTACCACTACGTGAAGCCTAATTGTACCACGAACTCTGGTTGCACCTCTTTTCAGGATGCTTTCTGGGCTCAACTGTATTGAATAGAGCTGTGCTTGACCAGACTGGCCTCGTATTGACACTGGAGAATCTGAGAATGAAGCTGCTCTACTGCTATGTGCATCCTCTCCACACAGAACACAGGGAATCAGTAGCAGAAGTGCAGAAAAAAATCTCACCATTTCTGCAAATTCACTTGTTTCATGGCAGATAACATGGAAAAGAAAGATGAGAGGGAATAGCCAAGAGGACAGGAATTACCCCAAACTGCCCTGGACACGAGCACTCGTGCAGAGCAGGCTGGGAGCTGCCGCTAGCGCACAGCCAAGCAGTCACTGCTGCACAACCACCACCTCAGAGGAACCAGAAGTGCCACTTTTTTCAGCGAGCCTTCTGTTCCTCTATGAACCAAAGGCATCTGTCATACACTGCTCGGGATGGCAGGGGCTCGTTACAGACAAGGGAACAAAGGAGGCATTTTGCCCTGCGAGTAAAGCAACAATAAACTTGCTCCTGGTCCTTCCTCTGGAGCACAGAAGGTTTCTTTTTGATCTCCAGAGCGTAACAGCAACACGAGTGAACCTTTTTCCAATCTTTTGCAACCCCAAGGCATGTGACTACTTGAACATCAAGAGTTATAGCAACGTTTGTGGGGAGTTCATAACTTCAGGACTACGATGATTTATCGACACCACTGACAGTTGCCTGGGTTGCTTGCCATGATAGAGGCCAGTTGTGTTCATGATAGATTGAGGTCATTGAGGGGGAGTGGAGTAGGTCCTGTCATATATCCTTCATCAGGTTTTCATTTGTCTACAAGTTAGGGTTGTGGTAGCAGAGGGAAAGGGTCTCATCTGAATGTTTATTTTTCCAGCCTGAAGGGCTCTGTTCATTGAACATGCGTCTGTTTGATACCTGAAAAGCAGACATCGGTGTGAGGGATTTGGGACTCAGCTCACTGACCTGTTCTGCCAGTCAAGTCTCCTCTAAGAAGTTAAGAGCCTAGAAATAAAATAAAAATAAACAATTTCTAAAAAATAAATATTGGCCAAGGAAACCACATACCACTAACAAGGACACACATAAAAGATAGAGCCTTAGAGAACTTCAGCTCTCAATAGTGACTTTGACAGTCTCTGTGAGCGGAGCGTGTGCCTCGCATGGCACTCACCTCCCAGCCCGCTGTGCGGGCTCCACGCGTCGCTCCGCGGTGCCAAAACCACCGAAGGAGAATCTACAGAAAATACATTTTCTGTAAACCACTTATGTTACCAGTATTACACTACTGCATACCTTCAATATCAGGAATTCATTGATTTCTACTAGCGGACAGACTAACGGGGCAGAGCAGCAAATCTATTACATTCACACAAAAAGAGCAGGTAGTGGTACCCTCAGGCAAAAATCTGGATGCAGCATCTTGCCCAGAACTCCAGAATTGATTTCAAAATGTTCCCACCACTACTTAAAAAGTTGTTGTTTAAAGAACATTTTCTAAGAGCAGATACATGTCAAAAAAAAAACCCAATCTATTAATCAATTCCATCAGTTTGCCATCCGAAAAACGCACAATTAACTGAGGCCGTGTGTACAAGTGATGGGTTTCTAGCACTGGAGGCACAAGCTCCTCTCACCAGAGGCAACGGAGGGTCCCCATGAGCTCCCAGAGAGGGACAAACCATTGACTGCTCAAATGTGCCCTGGGTCACTGGGTTGCAGCTGCGGTGATCCAATCCCTTCTGCACATGCAGTTCAAGAACAGTAGCTAAAATATCTGCCCATGCTGAATATCTGTGTGTTGCTTTGCTCCTTCTTGCACTTTTGTAAAGACAGTGGATGAGCAGTTCCTTTCCCACACATTGCTAATAACAGTAGAACCTGCCTCACAGCCCAGGTGTGTTTTTCCTTTATATTAATGACTTGGATTGAGATCAAGTAAGAGGAGAGGGTTTTCCCGTTAGCAGCTTCTGAAGCAGCCGTGGCCAAGGTCCCAGCCCTACGTGGCTGTCGCAGCAGCAGGAACTCACTGCTCGCCTGAGCTTCGCAACAGGACAGGCATCTCCCTTAAACAGCTTCACAAATTGTTATTTCATTAACTGATGCTCCTTAGAGAGCTTAGTGAGACCCTGGAATCCCCGAGGAGCTACACAGCCTGTTCATAGCCCAGAATGCTCACCGTTAAAACCCACCAAAGCCCAGAATAACACCTTATTTCATTAATAATGAAATACCAACAGAGTTAGACCTAACATAGAAAGTAACTATAAAAAAACAAAGCTATTCTAATTGAAAAGGTGCCATATTCCCCTTAGGGTTTGATAGTGCTTTGCCCAACAGGGGCACAGGATGAGCCAGCTCTGTTAGGAAAGCGGCTGGAGCCCTACCTGGGAGAGGGGCAGGGAGCTCCTGCACATGACACCCAGCTCAGAGACACCCTGGTGTTTTCTGAAGCACTTGGGCCCGCTCTCCTCCCATTTACACTGAGCTAAGTCTAGAGCAGCTCTGCTAAGTTCAGCAGAAATTCAGTGGTGCAGGTAGAGATACCACCTACACACATGGAGGGATTTCTTTTTACTACTTAGCTGGACAACTGTGGAAATCTGAAAACAAAAGCATATGGATATATACAGGAATCCTTTAACTGCTGCAAGACCTAATAAGGCCTGAACCTGTTCTCATTTAAATTTTATCAGAAAAACAAAAAGAGAAAAAGTGGCCCAGCTTAAGCATATGCTTCCAATTTTCTCAGAACTATTAAATGGAAAGTACTGCTCTGTCTTTAAGGATTTTTGTACTTATTCTACAATATTTAAGGTTAGAGTTGGGTCATGTTTCTGTGGTAACTACTGTGGAAACAAAAACTCGTTGTACCATAATCTCATATTAATTATAATCGAAAACAAAACACAAAAAAACTCCACTACTTAAATACATTAAGTATTTACTTCAGATTTAGGATGTGCAATTAAGTCATCAGTAATCTAGAAAGCAAAAACAAAGATAAATAAGGAGTCTGCAGAGCAGGTTGTCTTTTCTTTAAATTTTCTATTATGGCAGACCTGAGTTACCAGATTCTCTTGTATCTAAGACTTTGTGCCTGTGGCTCACAAAGGGTATTTGAGCATTGCTACACAAGGCAGATGTTTTTGAGTTTACTGTGCATTAGATATAGAAATATACTTACATTTCAGTGAGTTTTCGCCTTTATTTTAGAAGGAAAAACAACAAAAACCCAGAATTGCTTTGAGGAATCTATTTCCTCTGCCTTTGTTCTTTTGTGAGAAGAAGCAAATATTGCAATGGATAATCATGATTTTAACCCACATCTCTAATTTTAGAGCCTTATAACTGACGGCTTCATTGTCGGGAAAGGATGCAAATCCTCCCTCTTACACACCTAGTGCCTTTGTACATCCACTCAATGAGTCACACTGTCCACAACTTGCCTTTAAAAGCAGTCAACACTGGATAATAGATTTACAGCTGACATAGCTCTATCTACTGGACTCCAATGAATACTCAACGACAACAGAGTATAGAATCAGTCACATTAACAGTATTTCTCGTCTCATTTTATTCCAAATGTGGCCATCAACTCAGGCAAAGTTTATAAAATGATGTTGAAAATGACATTTGCATATTTCTGAGGATTTTAATAGTACATGAGCAATATAAACCTCATTGCTCTCTAGCTTGAATTTGCAGGGCTAAGGACTCTTAGATCCTATTGCAATGCACTGTTATGCTTATCTGGAGCAATATTTATAATATTTGTAAGTCAGGACAGTCTAAACTTCATGCAATTATATCAGTTATTTTACTCGTATTTTATTTATCATTTTTACACCTGGGTTGAGGAAGCCTGATCTGATAGAACAAGGCAAACTATTGCTACAGGTGACTATGAAAAGAGCGCTACAACCCATAATGGGCAAGTCTAATGTATCCACCACATTTTGACACAGACTACAAAAGGCAGAGTATAATGCTTGTGGATAGAACATCAGCCTAATGTTTAATATCATTATCAAACATTATTCAACCTTTATTAAGACATTATTAAGTCCCAGTTACATTATCAAGGAAAAGGGAACACGGAGGAAGTGCATCTAGGACTTTGCTGAAATGAGCCCTTGGTCTGGACTCTGACAGCCAGTTTTGTCTATCATCTTTTCTCTGGGGGATTTTTTCCTCTGACATTCCTTTGCAGAATTTCGAGATTAGAAGATGTATCAATTACTAAATGCTAAATTCAACAGCAATGTCATTTGCAAAAACAAAATCCCAACAGCAAGTGGCGATTAGGTACAAGTAGCTGCTCTCTTTGCAGCACAGGACAGCTAGGTATCTATGTGTGGTTGCCTTGCATCAGATATTTTATGCATTTCTTGTTTCCTAAAGTAGGTGATCATCAGTTTTCAATGGCTTGTTCTGACCTTATTCAATGGAAAATGAGGTGCTATTTCTGGCAAGCTTATGAGCCTACTGTTTAGTCCTATAAGTTTTGCAAGAAAAGGGATAATAAATAGTTATTCACTTCCACTGAGCAGCTTTGTAGACTATGTGCTGAGGGCAGTAACAGCTGCTTCTCGTTACCAAGAAGGCCTCCTACCATGTGCACTGCTAACACACCGAGCTAAGGTCAAGCTGAGTAGCAGGGTTTCTTTTGCTTTCTTTTTTCTTCCCTATAACGTGTTTAAAACCTTTTAAATAGAACCATATTAGAAATGCAGTCGCTTCTGATAACAGAGTTCTCTGGCAAATTCAAAACTGAAGTTAGAAGAGGTGCAACACCTAAAAACCTTATTTGTTTCCAATTTGAATGGATTTTCTTTTTCTATATTGTTAATACTGAGCTGTCTTTATGCTGCTAGCTTTTTGAGCAACTCCTGAAGCCCTTGTTTATCTTCTGCTATATTTTGCATTTTCTTTGCAAGAGTGATATCATAATTGGGGTTGATAATTGTTCCAAAATCTGTGCTTTTTGCACAGATTTTTTATCGTCCTTTTTTTCCCTCTCTCTTCAAAGGGCACAATAGATGTTGCCCATTCCAATCAGCACAGATTGCATGCGGAGCTTCCAGCTCTCCTTCCAGCAGGACCACAACATCAGCACATTACTGAGGTCTAACTAGCCTCGCCTGCCCCCCTAGTATCAGACTGATTGCCTTTTCTTTTTCTTCCCCTTTCTGCTTAAAGGGTGACCCATTCTGTGTGCTGGATGCCTTCATAAGGGCACCCCAGCAGCTCCTCAGATTAAACACGTGCAAATTAAGCAGGGGAGCTGGGCACAAGGAGCAGAGCTGTGTGCTTAGCCTTGCTCCAGCACCTGCCTTAGGGGCTCCCTCAGAGGAAGGCAAGTTCAGACAGGACGAGATCCCCAGCAAGGATTGCTAACCCCAAAACAGCTGAAAAAGACAAAGGCAGAAACCTAGTTCCACAATATGCTTTACTCCATCACGTCTCTCTCACTGAATAATTGGGAATAATTAACACCTAGGCACACTTGTTCTTTCTGACTGTGGCCGCTCATTAAGGGACTGTGTAACTAATTGCTGAAACCAGCCACCAGTTTGCACCAAGAATCATACCCTCACAAACGGCTCTTCATAAAAGCTATGGCCAAAAAAAAAAAGTCTGTTCTATGGGTGATTTTTTTTCCTCTTTTAATCTTGATGGAATATATATAAACAAGTAAGCCATGACACTACCGGCCCCAGAAGAAAATGCCAACTCTTTAGGGAAAGAGCAGAAAAAAACAAAAAAGGTAACTCAAGTGCAGTTTTGAAATACTGAGGATGTTAAGAATCTAGTAAAATATAAAAAGGCAAAAGAGATACCTACCAAAATTGCCACTAGTTCTAAAACCTCATTAAGGAGGGTACACTTCTTCCTAGGCCAAAAGGCACTGATTACAGATGTGGCAAACACAGGTAGGGGTTTGGCTTTGTCTTGTTTTTTTTTTCCAGTTATTTGAGCTCTGCTGGCCCTCAAATGGACAGACAGTTTGTATAGATAAAACAGCTAATATTTAGATGTAATCAACATGCCTGCTAACACAGTAATGCTGCATTTCTAAAGAAGAAATCATCAGGTCTCACCACACGTGGGTTTTCATCCACCTTGTTCTCCATCTCTGTTTGTAAGCCACTAGGTCCTTAGTGTAGCCACAAAGCCATCCTAACCTGTATCTACCTTAATAGTGCCAGAGACTCAGAAATACTAAGTATACTTTATGAAGTATATGCCACAGTATTTCATTTTACAACCATACACTATAGACCTCAAATATATAAATATATGTGTGTGTGTGTGTGTATAAATATACAGAGAGCGAGAGTCAAGCTGACATGGTGCTAATAGACAGAATTATTAACTATGATGGAAAAACATGAATAAATTTGCTTGTACCCTGAAAGATGATTGAGACACAGCTCCCAAAAGGTGAAATCTGCTGTGATTCCAGCCATACTACACATTCTGTGCTCACGTGAAAGTCTTAAGCAGCTCAGCATTCTGTTTTTTTAAAAAAATTTTTGAGAGGAAATAAAACAAAACAAAGAACTGAGCAATTTTCACGCACTGCACAAAAGCTCATCGAGTTACGGATCACACCACCACAGTGGTACCAAGTTCTGTTGAGCTATTACAGCATCATCACATAATAAAAATAATAAAGCAGAGAAGATTCCTGCCATGTTATTGGATTTTCAAATTTCAGATCCTTTGCAGCTCCAATAACAGACAGGACTTGAAGCTGCTATCAGCACGTTTTTCAGATGAGTCCAAATTGTTCTAAATGCAGCCCCAAATGCGGCTGACCCAGCCATGACTTAGCTGGAAAATTATTGTAAAGGGTTGGACAGTGAACAAAGGAAAGAAATACAGTAATATGCTCTATTAAAACAAATGATTTTTTTAAATGGAACTTAAAAGAAAAGCCTGTCAATACCAAGAAGTCAGCTAGAGTTTGAAGAACTTGTGCATTTCTGTAAGTGACTTAGAGCATCTATGTTTTTAACTCTATGAAATTCTTTTTAAAATAACAGCCACATAAGTGAGAAATTAGAATAAGCATTTTAACACACAGGGGTGCTGATAGCAATGGCGAGGAAGATGAAGCCAGTTGATAGGAAGAACTAAGAAATTAGTAAACAAAAGAGCAGAAAGCCAGTTGGGTTAGGTTGGGGACTTTTAAAATAAAGTCTTACTTGATGACTATACCCAATTGCAATTGAGGGCAATTTCTTGTCCATCACAGTTCAGGGGAGAGATTTCAAAGTTATCTAATGAGAGCAAGATACTGTTTTCTATTCTATCATAAGCCACGGAGGCTATTGAGAAGAAACCATTACACCTTTTTAGAACATTCACATCATTAACAGAATAACAGAATTATATACACAATAGACAACAATTTGTCTGTGCAATAGGCTGACTGATGACATTTCTAATGTTTAGAAAAAAAGAACAGTTTCAAAATTTAATAAGCATACGCAACATGGAAAATTATAGCCCAGCAAGCACAATTTTGATTTAAATAAAATATTGGAAAGTAATCATTTAAAAAGGAACACTGATAATTAATGCCAGTCAGCTTGCTTTTGAAAAACTAATCTTATCAAATAATCCTAATTTTGTAAATGAGATAACAAGTATAACTGATTAAGGTAACTATATTTGCATGTTATAAACAGACCCACTACAACAGCTGTCTTACTGCTACATACTCAATGCATGAAAAAATATTACCTACTAAGATTTTTTTTAATTAATCACAACTTCAAGAGCAGTTACAGAAACAGCCCTCACCTTGCACTGCTGTGCAACTTAAACCCACAGCCTGTGTTGCCAAATCTGAAGGGGTTTTCCATATAAAAGAGGACACAGCCAAAAATGGTAAGAATTCACTATAGGTTGTTTTAATTTTCATTTTAAGCCAAAAAAAACTAACTTCCATGTTCCTGTCTCCTAACATTACAAGAAAAGTCTCTCACCATTGAGTATATCCTGCACCTTTCCTATATCAATTGTTCTCAACTGCAACAGTCATCTAAGAGATAAAAGAGTGAGAGAAAAAGGGGTCAAAAGGGGAGCCAGGATAAGAAGGTTTCTTTGTTTCATTTTTTTCATGCTTCATTTGAATCCTCCATATCTTAAAATGGGCATTTTGGCAGTCTAAGAGGAGGAAAATATCATAGAATCCACACATAGAAACCACATAGTAATGTGTAGGGGATTGCTGGGAGACAGGTCATTGATGTGACGAGAACTGAGAAAGGATGTGATTTTCACTTGATAAAAAGGGTTTTTTATGTATTTATGTATTTACATTTTAATTAAAAATGGAAAGCAGCTTTCTTATCAAACCTTCTGCAAATGCAATTTAATTTAGGAAATTAATTTTTAATATTCCACTTTAAGGACAGCAAATTTAGAAAATACCAAAGTAGTCTTTGTAATAAAAAGCTTGAGAATGAAGCCATGACTTAAGTAAATAGTGGAAAGAGTGAACATATATAGATCTCATTAGAAACCTGGACATTAGATTCTGCTTTCATTCTCCATGCTCACACTCTCTTCCTGAATGCAGTTTTCCTACAATTCCTCCCAAACTCCTAGAAGTAACTCGGAATAACTTAAGAAGTAACTTACAAATCTTCCTGATAAAGACTAAATGAATAAACTCTGGATCACAAAGACATTTTCTTCCAACTTTAAGATGCAAGGGCACATAACTGTGGGTGCAAGCAACCCATCCAAGCCAAGGAACATCCACCTTTCATTTGCTAGAGACTCATCATGTTCTCATAGACAAAACCTTCCAATTCTTGTTAAAACTTATATATGCCTGTTGTATTTGAGGAAAATCCACTTATTTACTTTCTGAAGCAATGGACATCATCCATTCTTATCCCTGTGCCCTACACCGGTATTAAAAATCCATATACAGTTTTCTAGTATCATGAAAGGCTACTAAGAAAAATAAAATAAAGCAGCAGAAAAATGCATGGAAACCCAAGCCACAAACCACAGTACATGTTAGCAATGAGCCTACCAACATCATTGAAAAAGCAGGGGAAAGGTTTGCAGCTTGTTTAGAACCTTTATGCTCTAAATGTTATTTTCTTTTGCCTCAGTGAAAAATCCCCCATTTGGAAGGTTCCTCTAAAATTACCAACTATGAAGTGAAAACATCAGGCACACTATGATGAACCAACACTAGACACCTCAAATATATCACTAATCAATGTGGTTTGGAAATGCAATTTAAAAAGACTTCTTTAATTACTTTCACATTCCATGAAACAAAATGACTTTTTTCTTTAAATACTCACACAACATGCACAACCCCTGGACAGATCATAGTACTTAGTTCTTGCTGCAGGAGTTATCTGGCTTTACTGCTACTGCATAAACCACATTACATTCACTCTTACTAATCTATAGGTGCCTTTAAATTTCCATTAATTTATTTCAGGACTGAAACTATTGGTATTTATCAAAAGTTGATAAACTAAAACATTTTGAATTTACAAAACTATTAGGCTTTTTGGCCAAGTATAGCGATTGAATGGAACAATTACAGAATGAAGAGTCTTGTAGAAAATACAAGAGTAACCATGGAGAATTCTCTATTAGTCTATAGGGCGTTGTTACAGACTTTATTCACCAACAAGATAAATCCAAGAGCTATACGTCTTCTTGAAGACATGCTGATTTTTTATTTGAACCTGGCAAGCGTTTTCCTCAGGTATGAGGTGGCCCAGCTCTGAGCCTTTCCTCCTAGGTTTGTAACAACAAAAAAATACTCTTAAAAATGTTCTCGGCTCTTCACCTAGTAGTTTCATTTTATTTATTCAACACCTTTTGTGGTTTGCAATAGGATTAATAACTCAACTCTTGATTTATCTTGCCAAAGTTGATTTCGGTAAGAATCCTGTAGTGTGAAAATATTAAATCAGTGAAACAGCAACAGTATCAGGAATTCAGCTAAAACAGAGGCATAAAATAAAGTAAATCTTTGAGAAATGCCTCCCTTTCTCCATATCTGATCTGTATTCATCACCTGTTCTCTTCCAAACCAAAAAAAGCAGAGAGTTGAGCCAAATCTACCTGCAGGATTTTATATTAGCAAATGTCAAAGCCCCCTCCATTTGCCCAAAGAGTAACAGCGACTCATCTCTAACTCAGCTACTCTTCTTGTCACAGCCAACAAAGTTTCTGTCCTCCAAGGAGCTCCCGAGGCTCGCACTGTTTGGCCACGTCACCTTTTTGGCTATGTTTGACTTTGTCTGGTTGCATGTCAGGTAGGCCTCCTATGAACAGAGGTGACAAATAGGCTCAAGGTGGGGGGATATTGAGTTTTACAGTTTTGTGGCAGCACAACCAACCATTTATCTATCAATCACCAATTTAAAATTGCGTTGCTGTTTCCCATGGTTCAGTATCATTCAGAGCAAGGCATTCAAACTTGGCAAATGCCAGGTCGTAACAGCAGCACCTCTGGTCTGAGGTTCAGTTCCCAAAACGGACCCTTTCTAAGCCAATTAAGCAGTTGACTTTGAAAGGGAAACCGCATGGTTGCTGAGCAGAGACAGATAAGACTGTGGGAGGAAAATTACTGAGTACTGCTCCTCTGAAACCCATTCCAGAGCCAAGAAAAAACGTACTGCAAATTCCACAGTATATCTTGGAGCAGCAATGAACTCGGTGCTTGGCTGAACATTCCCAGCTCCATACGTGAGCTATGCAGTGCAGCTTCTGGAAAGAAAACACAACCTTTCCATGTTGCAGCGACTTCACAGCAGCCAACTGAAACCTAACAGATGATTGTAGTCACATTCCACCTCCTCTGCTGTGTCTACGTTTGTGGTCATCACCCAAAGAGGCTGGTGATGAGAACTACTACATGAATCATAACTTATTGCAGAGAAATGTATTTTCCTCAGTGAAGCTAGCTTGTAGTATTGCCAAACTCGAAAGACATTTACATGTGGATAAGTGAACTTTTCTCTTTTAATGAAGCATGTTATAATGTTCTTGAACATATCCTTTCATAGCCCAGTTCTAATTAGGAGTTACATGCAGAAGTTAATGCTCAGTTTAATTGTCTTTCCTTCTGGTAAAGCTAAGAAAGAAATCACATTTAGCTTCAGAAGTCTACGCAGCAGCTAAGACCAGAATGAAAACTAACCAACGGATTACTGTGACACTAGTACTGTGATGGAAGAAACAGGACAAGATACTGTAATCTCATTCTGTGCAACACACTGTCCATCACCGCAAGGTGGGCACATTTAAATTTGAAATTCTCTGCTGACAGTGTCCTAACAAAGCACTTTCAACAGAATATTGAAATCTCTCTCAAATACGAACAATGATGAGTCAACTGATGAGGAAAAAAATATTTTCAGAATGAATAAACTACATTCAACTCCTGTTACCATTGTCCATTTTTCTAGTAGTGCTACTGCTAAAACTCTGGTTTTCTTTAGTATTTCTGACCATGCCTGAATTCCCGAAGGATTACGATAATCACTAACAGAGTGGGCGAGCACTACCAAGTCCAGGGCTTGCAATCCTGTTAGACAATTGTTTGGGTTTGCAAAGTAGTATGAGGCTATAAAATTGCATTCCTTTAATTTAAATACTTTTCTTTCCCAAGAGCAGTCTGATTTTAAAATAGACATTTTCAAACCAAGAAAAAAACCCTAAATATCTTAGGTAGGTAGGTAATGCCACACATAGTCCTTCAAAATGGCTATGCTGCAATAAAACAGAATGCCGTATACATCTAATTTTTCATGAATTTATCTTTTTTCTTCCTACTTGTTTCTATGCAGAAGGGGAAAATCACTCCCCCCTACCCAATTACCCTTCCAATCCACTTTTTTATCTGCCTACTAGATGGTTCATATAATTTTATTCACTTTATTGTAGATCAAAAGTCTAATTTCAGCTCAACTCTCAAACTCCTTATGCTCAGGTCTGTTAGAAATTAGACAAGCTGAATATGTCCATTCCTAATTATGAGTTCATCAGCAATTTTTTAAAACTCAAAGCAGTTGTTCAAATCCCTATTACAACAAAAGCAAGAAATTAAGGTGAACACAGTGCAAGTTTTAAGCACACTCACCCCATAGCTGGCAACTCTCAGTATCTGACAACCCTAGGTTGATAATATGATAACTTAAACACAGAGCAAATGATAGATGCTTAGAACATGTGTTTACGAAGTTTTTATTCAATGTCTGACTACATCTTTAGTTTGCTGAATTATTTAAATATAACAGAGAAAAATATAATAAGGTATGAGGCAAACATTAACACCTCTCTTCTTTAAAGGCTTCGGTAACAAGTTTCTGAATTTACACAAGACTACAGATAGATTGCGT
Source organism: Nothura maculosa (assembly GCA_032353885.1). Taxonomy (NCBI): domain Eukaryota; kingdom Metazoa; phylum Chordata; class Aves; order Tinamiformes; family Tinamidae; genus Nothura; species Nothura maculosa. Next base: position 101,833 of record JAUBOD010000180.1, read on the forward strand.
GTTATAAAGACAGTTTTCTGCATTGTTAGAGAGGACTAAATGCTGGTGAGCACATGGAACTTGGCTCCCTCTTCTGTGTCATCTACAACTAGGAAATAGGATGCCATTAATAGAATATAAAAATTCCACTTATCAGCAAGTCAAAAAAAGACTCAAAAGCTAAGAAATAAGCCTCTATAAATCATGTGGAAACCTGACAACCAAGATTCCGGAAGAGCCAATACACAGGCAGCACTTTTTGGAAACACCATAGGCTTTAAATAATTTTACTTTAACGAAAGAGACTCTCTTCCTTTGGCTACATTTGCAAGTAGACCATTTATATTTGCCAGCTGTCACATTAGACATCTCTTTGTGTAAAACTGTTGTAGGTTATTATTTAAATAAGATGACATACAGAAAGAAGAATTAGCTCTTGTTATGATGCATAATAATATAAACCTTCTCCACTCATGGAAAAGTCCTCATCCTCCCCCAATAAAGAGAAAATATAAACTAAAAAAACCACCACCACACAATGAGCATCCTGGCATCAGTTCCAAGACAGTGGAAACATAATGCTTTACAGCCATGTCAGAAGTGATAGGAGTCAGGCTTATACAACTTAGCATAACTACTTTTAACCTTCATGTCAGCTACGTTTGCTTTTAGTCATATCCCATTTTACTCTGCTCAAGTTGCTCTTTAGGTTTTGTTAATATTTCTATGTGCTTTGTCTCAAATAATTTGAAAAAATATGAGCGAGACCACTGAGAATCTGCAGATGCCTAAGTCTTCTTCTCAACGCTGCTACTGCCTCATTATGTGATCTTGTCATGTCACTGCAATCAGAATAGCAGCAGCAGTAACAGATAAGCAGGAACTTTCTTCTGGTTCGCTACAGTCCCTGTGACTAACTACAGATAGTAGACTCACAAACCTTAGTGTTTATATATAAAGTCAATATTTACCCATTAAACAAGAACATATTAAATTTTTAATTTAAGAGTTATAGTGCATGTAAGCAGTTTGCCATCAGTCTGCTACCTCGGAGATACTATTCTACATAAGCAATCATTTTGCTCTACAAAAACCTACTTTGGATGTTCTTTGTATCTGACAAAGTCTACATAAACTAAACCTATAGTTTTATTCAAGATAAATATTAACATAATTGTCTAAATTATGCACTTAAACACTTCACACATGGAACAATTTTATTGCAGACAGATCCTATAACTGAGTAGGCCTGAAGAACAATCTATGCTTTGTATGATAAAGTCACAGGTCTTGCAAAGATATCGGCAGCCTGAAGATGAGAAATAAATTCTCTTCCAAGAGAAACTGTTTTGCTTTGTTTCATTTTACTTTCAACAAAAAATGAGGAAAGTTCTGGTGCACATGGAAAGATCTGATGTAATTTCAAACAATAAGGCTGATACCAAACTAGGGCAGCACACTTGGAGATTCTGCAAACAAAGGAGCTCTGGAAATGCAGGTCATGCTTATGCATTACCACTTTTTTTCAGATGGACAATGAGAAGAATAAAGTCCCTAAGAGCAGAAAACAGAGCCAGAAAAAATGCAGAAAACTAGATTCAATATCAAGTAGCACTCTTGTATAGTTAAGAAAATAATGAAGTGAGTCTAATAAGCTAACTCTTTCCCTTTAATTTATTTTGGGCCTATGTCACATAACAGCAAAGGAAATCAAAAACATTTGTCTGCCCAACACCAGCACAAAGCACATTTAACAGCTTCCGTTCCCCTGAAATTTATTTGATACAGGAACGCAGGCAGTGAAAAGCTAACCATTTTTTTTTTTTTAGTGGGAGAATCAAGGCTTGGTGACTCAAGACTCAGAAGTCCTATGGTGAAAAAGGGGAAAGGAGCCATAATAGAAGAATCTGTCCTAATGATACAGAGCTGCTATCAACACAATGTGCTGGAAAGGTATATAATTCTCACTTATGGTTACAATTCTGATAGATCTTACTTAACAAAATTGCTAGTGAAATATATTTCCAAAATTGGAAGTAATGCATCTGAAAAAGCATTCACATCACCTGGAAGAGTCACAGAAATTCAGTATACAATGTTTGAAGTATTTTTTAATTAAGTGTTGGCAGATATTTTACAAAAATGAGTTCCAAATCTGTAAAGCAAAACAGTACATTTTTCTCTCAGGGACTACTGTGGCTTCAGACTATAATCTCCAAAAGATCAAGCAGCTTTCAGTCTTGGGAGAGGGGATGAATCATATTATCCTACAGCAACTGCAGCTTCAAAAACAATAGTGAAAGAATGTCTGTGTAAGGCAGGTAGAACACGCAAGATGGCCAAAAACCCAAAGCTGAATTAGTTACAGACAATGTATATACCATGGTATAACTGGTACCTTTTATGTTATCTATGCTATATACTTACTAGGTGTGAGTGCATAAACAAGTGTTTGTGACTATTATAAATGTACACAAATACAGGGGACATAGTTAAAATTAAGGTCACCTAGAAATAGCATCAGAAAAAAAAGGAAAAAGGGCATGAATGTGTGGCACCTTTATAGATACATCTTTAAAACATTTCTTCAGGAAGTCTACTGACCCACATTCTCCTACTCATCATATAGCACCTTGCAGACTTCCATGACACAAACCCAAAAGGAATCTCATTTTCACAGAAGAAAAAGTGAGCTTGAATTTTGTTCTCTGAAAAAACATCAACCCAAAAGTCCCCAGGCTGGGAACAAGGATAACTGATTCAAGAAATTGAGAGAGAAGAAAGGAAAAACCTGGGTGAGTTGAAAGGAGAGAAAAAAAAAAAAAAAAAACACAGTAAAACCACAATTTGGAAAAAAAAAGAACACTATATATATTTAGAGAGAGAGGGATTAAAGATTTAGGGACTTCTTCCTCATTCAATTATACTTATTTTAATGAAATTCTCCACAAAATATTTAAGTATTTTACAAAATATTTATCATCTGCTTATCTTAAGGGATCCATATTGGACTCTAGTGGTCTCTTATCAATATTCCTATTTACTACAGTCCTCCTATTATTTTCAGGAACCTCATTATTATGCCAATGTCCAAGTCACATCAGCTGGCCATCCCCAAATTAATAACACATCTGAACAACCTCAGTCAATAACTACAGATCACTCATGGTCTAAAAGCAAATCAATGTACACATTTCAGTGCAAAGACTTTGATCAGATGAAGAGTACTGGATTACATATGATCACTGGCCAAAGAACAGCCTGAAAGAAATATATAAAATACACTTGAGACTTAAATAGGAGGAGGGGATGTAAAATCTTTTCTCTTTAAAGGAGGTTAATCCTTTGTGAGTCATTTCTTTCAAGAGTTTAATTATACTTGCAATTAGCTCTCAGAAGTGCCTGGCTCTAGCTAACACATCATTCATGTTGAACATTACGTTTTTTTTCCCTAGGAAGTTTCATCTTTTGCTTTGTTATGCACAAGCCAAGATCTCATTAAAGCCTGTGCGTTTGGGCTTCTGAACTATTAAGTGTTCACTGTTCACATCCTCAGCACAAAGTCAATTGTGTATGTTTTATTGCTGGCCTTAACAGAACACCTGGGAGTCCCTTTGAGCAGCTAGTTGTGCAAACCTCCGCCTACAGAAGCAGTAAACAGCACAAAGCCCGAAGCACATCCCAGAAAGGCCAAGGTGACACCTCAGCCCCAGCAGAGGGCCCTCCTTTAGCCTTTCCCCACGAGCATATGACAGGGCCCGGGGAACTTTCCGGAACCCTCCCATGCTGAGGCCGCTGCACAGGCCGCACAGACCATGGCTGTCAGCCTCAGAGAGAGTCAGAGCAGCCCTAGCCCCGCTGAGGAGCCCTCCCATCTGCACTGCCCTGACAGAAAAAGCCATTAGCCCCCAGCCTCCCATCCCTCACTGCCAGACAGCGGGACGGAGATAAACTTGCCTCGCAAAAAGCACTCCGTGCTTTCAAGTTTCCTGTGTTAGCCTCCAAAGTTGGATCCAAGCCCTGGCACTTAAATTTAGATTAACTGTCTCACATTTTATTTATTTACTGTTTCCTGAGTTATTAATTTAATAAGCCTTCCCCATTTAAAGTCACTCCACACACTGGAAAAGCACAAAGCCCTCTTAAAATGGCCCATTTCCTGTTCCTGTAACTGCACCTTTTCTGTGCAATTTCCTCCGTTTGCAGAAAATGATTAATCATGTGTATACACATTAGAGAAGGTATACACCAACTGCTTTTCCTCTTTGCTAATTTTTCATTGATACTAAAGATATAAACTACTACAAAGTAAACACATTAACCTTGAGCACCAGGAACAGGATCTCCCAGGTTGAGGAGACACTTACAGCAACCAACTCTAAAAATCTCCTTCTGTCTCCACTTTTTCAAGATGGACAACTTGGACTTGCTAAGGGGATATTGATGCAGGCACCCGCCTGAATGACACCCTGTGCCACATGCTCTAGGTGTGTCTGCTTAGGTGGGAATGTTGGACTAGATGATCTCTAGAGGTCCCTTCCAACCTTGAAGATTCTATGATTTCATCCCATTCCCACAGCAATTCTTGCCCCCAAACTTTGGAACCTGGAAACAATGATTTAGCTCTCACTGCCTCCCTGTCAAGCATTCGTTCCTTTGCACAGATGGGACAAGGGGATGCTCCCCTTCCTCTCTTTTAAAGCGCTCCAGTTTTAGCAGGTTCATGTAGCCAAAGGATGCAGCCCCCCGCCCCATCCTGCATCACTGCAGTTCAATCAACATGCTCCTTCTGAAGCAATCAGCTGCACAGAAACAGCCTTTATAACCACACTACAAATTGCACTACAGAAGATTAATCTTAAGTAAGATATATTCTTGAGGGCTTACTCCTAAAATCCAAAAGAATGCATAACACATTCCAGAAAACAACTTATAAAGTTCTAGGCAAACATAATTTCAAAATCCTTCCTAAATTTGATGCAAGAGGCCTCTACTTGACTTTTCTAGGGCTCTTAACCCCTGAAGTGTTACAAACAACCCAGCAGAATCCAGTGCTTTTCCGGTAGGAAGTGGATTAGCAGACAGCAATGAGACACAACTAGTGCTGCTGGCCACTGTCTACCTCTGAATGCAGATAAAAACTTTCCCCCCCACTTTTTCCTCCCTTCCTCTATTCCATTTTTTCCTGCAACTCCAGAGCAACTTGTCTCTCTAACCAGCTCCCTACTGACAAGGGCTGAGCTGCTCCTGAGCAGTTGCTCCTGCACTGAGCAACTCAGCATCAATCTGTTTAGGGAAGCAATCTGTAATCTGTAGTTACATGTTGTGTTCACTCCCCCATCCCATAAGGGCTGAGCTTGCCAACTATCATTTTGGTTTTGGATAAGTAGCAAAGCAAGGCTGAGGTGAGAGGTACATACATACTCCAGGTACCATTCTAGAAGGAGACACTAAATGTTTGGAGATGAAGGGGGATGTAGGACACCAGAATTCAAATAGTACAACTGGATTAAGACCTGAAATGTCTAAAAACTTCACTATTCAACCACAGCCAAACACCACGACAGCAAATAGGGCACCGAAGAACCACCATTTTTATGGTAGGTAAGGCAGAGACTCACCCCCCGTACTTCTACCAAGTCTGTGTGAGGAGGGAAGAGAGAAAAGAAAACATACTCTAAATATGGTGTTTACATTTGAGAGTGATTTTACCCGCAAGCTGCTGTAACAACATGGCCTATCAGCAAACCTTATTACAGCAGGGTAGAAGTCTTCAGAAGGTAGAAGTCTTCAGAGATTTGTTTCACCTACTTCTGAACTAAGATAAGAGGTCAGTTCTACTACTACTGCTAATAAGCAAACCAAGTTCTGACCTCTGCAAAATGCA
>JAUBOD010000180.1:107798-143326 GCA_032353885.1 Nothura maculosa
CTTCTGAACTAAGATAAGAGGTCAGTTCTACTACTACTGCTAATAAGCAAACCAAGTTCTGACCTCTGCAAAATGCAAGATAATGGCCCCCAATGATGCAGCCCCAAAACAAAATCTTTGCTCCATAATTCATGACGTATCAGAAGTTCAAACTCTATAACTTACAACGTGGAGTGTAAAGGTGTCTATTCCCTAAATCATTAATAGTTAATAGAAGTGAACTGTCATTCTAACAATGTTTTTTTACATGTCGCAATTTGAAAGTGTGTATCAAACTCAGCCCTGATTTTCATAGGCTTGCTGATACTATACTTGTACAGCAAGTTGCACTTACACAAATATGTGCCGTAAATGTGCTGTATGCCTTTTCAAAAGCCATGAGATCTTGCTTTCAAGTCATGCCTCATTTTTGAGTGTTAAATGCTTTTTAAACTTAGTAATCACAGATACTCTACACAAGCTTTACCATTTAGTAAGCTGATGACTCCCAAGTCTAACTCACACCTTTTAAGTAGTACTCCTGGCTTATGAAGATCTTTGTCTAAATGCTTGTACAGATGTGACTGGTTCCAGGTCAACAGATCTCCCTCAGTCCTTACAGCACACTCCTGCTTTTCATCCTTGTAACTGACACCTTGTTACACAATCAAACTTGCAAGGTGTCAAAGGCGTTACATTGTGAAGAACAAACAGGTCAGTCCTGGAATTGATACTCAAGGCACAGAAAAAGATTAACCCTGAGTTTTAAAACAGTCCATCTGAAGAGAACTGAAAACTTTTACCTTTTGCCTTTGAGCCCTCAGAAAGGGACAAAACATTCAAGTTTCATATGAGTAAATTGATGGTTAAAGTATTTTGATGTCTTATGTATTTTGAGACGGGTTGTCATTTCCCTCCCCAACACACACTAAATAAACAAGAATGGCTTAAAAATAACAAACATTTCATTTTAAGTTTTTAAACATAATTCTTTTTTTTTTCTTTCTTTAAGCTCCAGCGCATAGGAGAGACTGCAGCTGGCTGTATGCTAAGAAACCCTCTATAGAGCTTAAAGATTTGGCACTTCCCTTTGGCAACTGCAAGTGTCAGGCATTAGGTTCACTGCAGTGAGCAGCATTGGGATGTCTGAAACAAGCAGGCCTACCGCCTACCTTTTCTTTGGCCAAGATATGAAAGAACAAGATCTTCATTAGTAAGATAAAATAGAACTCAATTGCCTTTTGCTCTTAGTACAAGAGTTGTAGAGCATAATCAGATTTCTTTCCCCTCCACACACACAATAAGCTAAAACAACAAGCATACTGAAAGTACTCTTTACTCACAGGTTGTGCTTTTGGCTATTTCTTGTTTTGTTGTTTTTTCATGTAACTGACTGGAAGGGGTCGGAAGGAGGGACAATGCTCGACCCCTCTTGGCTCTTGAAGGTATTTTCTTCAAGAGTCTGCCCTTTGCACCCCATGATTTAGTCACATTCAAGCAGCCAAGACAACAAGCCTTCTTCTGGACTGCTGGGAGGCACAAGATAGATTTGCACAAGCTCTAGAAGGGAACACAGGCATTCCCATTCTCCACCTGAAGGAGAAGTTCGGAATCAGTTGACCTTGTTTGTCGTAAATGCCCATTCTCCCTCCAAAACTGTTGCCAGGCGTCTGCCAAAGAGGTCAAGATGAACCAGTTCCAAGCATGGTCAGGTCAACTCCATTTCTGCAACCTTTTCTTCTCACTCAGGCCATTTATTTGATAACCTCCAGATCTCAGGCTTATCTTAGTACATAACTAGCAATCTTGGATTCATTAAGAATAAAGTCTCCAAAATAATACATTTATATAAATGTATTAAACACAGGAAAGTTTTAAGTAAAAGATTTCTCATTTTCTGTTAAAATTCTAACAGTTACAGGGAAAGGGAAAAGAAGTCTTAACGTTGCCATAGCTTATTTTACTGCACCAAACACATTACTAATTTCCCTTTTCTAGAGTACTTTTTCACATTTGTTACTATAATATACCATTTACACTACTTGTATTATTTTCTAGCTCTAGCCACTCTGTTGTTTCCCCCACAAACACTTCAAATGAAACAAAAACCGGAAGTTTGTAGTAAAACGAGATTCTACACTCTTGCTAAGCCTTAATCCACTTCCATCTGCACTGTCTCATAGAATGAGTTTCCTTTATCCTATCATATCCACTAGCCTCCAAACACCGGGGAAAAAAAAGCAAGCAAACATTTGTCCAAGGGCAAGTGTCCAACAACATTAAAAAACCAAGTCCATCCATGTCAAGTATAGCTCAGAGGTGAGGATGGGGAAACATGCAACACTAACATAGGAGGGGTCCTCCAAAACAAGACATTGGGTCCAAGGAGGTACTGGTCAATGAGGCCTATTCAGGTGACCAAAATAAAATCTATTCAATTTAAGCTTTTTACTGCTCCCCACTCCCAAACAGCACAGCAGATCTCATACATACACACAAGAGGAAAGCTTCTCTAATATATAAAGGCAAATATATCAAAGCAAAATGGAGTGCACAGGATTAAGCAGTTCAAGACCAAGCTGAAGTGAATGTGCCAAAGGCCCCAGAAGCCATCTAACCTGCCTTCAGCTTTTGAAATGGCAGTTTCAGAGTTGCCTTTCACAGGCAGCTTGCTGCCCAAATGTGAACCTATGGCTTATCTTTCTAAACTGGGCAGATGACCTCTCATCTACTTTTTGACTACCTTTCTGTACCAGTTTTATCAGCCCCCATGATACCCTCTATGATCAGGATTATCCTCAGAACAGTTTACTCTAAAGCACTCCAATACGCCATTCCCAAAGCAATAGAATTTAAAGCAAGACAAGAGCACATGAAAGCATACACAAGTCAAACTACAACAAACCTCAAATTCACAGGAATTCATTCCAGTAATCATCAGTTTTCTGGCCCATGCTGTGCTGATAGTCAGTCAGATCCTCCAGTCTCTTACTCCACTGCAGTAACATCTGTCTCTTTTCACTTCAGCCTGTATTAGTTTCCCACACTGGAAAGCCAATACAAACTTACAAGTACCCTGGGCAAGCTTATCTACTTTGGAAATAAATATCTCAGGCCTAGGAGTTTCCTAAACTCTATTTTATATTTTAATAGTGAAAACTGAACTTCAGGATACTCGATCCCACCATCCCATTCCAAAGATGGATACACAAAGTAATGAGAGTAACTGATTCCATGCCAGCAAATATCCATCCATTAAACAAAGGGACTTGAACTCATCTCTGCAGTCCTTCACCTTGGCACAAAGAAGAGTTTGGTTTTCTGCATTTTATCCTTGTTTTCCAAAGCATTTTGCAAACATGAATGAATTAAATCTTCACAACTCAAAACGAAATACCATTCATTAGCTTCTTCAAAATTACGAACCATTTTATTAAAGTAGCACATTCCACTTTAATTCATAACTCTTCTACTATTCCCATACATAAAAAGAGGTAAATTGTCACTTTTACATTGGAGAGAGAACATGCACAGGAAAGAGGATTATCTTTGTTTATGATGTGTTGTTGTATTCTCCACTTTTAGCTGAAAACATTTCTAAGCACCCTGCCAAAACTGCGTGCTAGTCTTGTTAACAAAATGCAGATGGACACTTTGACATGGAGGGTGCAGGCTGCAATATTCCCTTCTAGTATGACCCTTCCGGTGGTAAGTAAGTTGGCCTCACTAAAGATAGACTAAATGAAAATAAGAGTTATCTTCACAAACCCCTTGGCGTTCATTTCTGAAGCCATTTACTCAGTTAGGATGGAGTTACTCTCCTGTTACCTACCACAGTCACTTTTATTCATAATCCAGCAAGATGTGTGTTATCTGATGAGAACTTCTGTGCAGCAACCACTACCATTGTGGTGGTTTAATTCACTTATATCCACCAGAAGTCCAGCTGTAACTTCCTGAGATCACTGAGCTTTGTCACCATTGGACTCTTTTCCACAGACAACTGCAAGAAAAAGCCTCAGCTAATACGTAGAGATGGGCAAATGATCAATTTTTCTTTTTTCTTTTGGAAGATCAAAGTTTCATTTTAATTTCAACTTGATATATTTATTTTGGCCAAATATAAAAGGCTTTATTTCCCAGATTTTTTAAACATTTCTGGGGTTTTTTTTTTGTGTTTTATTTCTGCTTTTGGAAATCACTCTTCTTAATTGTAACATTAAAAAGCCCCTTTAAGAAAAGAATAAAGCAAAATTTTCTCTCTCAGAAAAAAAAGCAGCCTCATAGCTTCTCTGGAAGGAGAGGTGAAGTTACTTTGAAAATATCACATCCAAATGTTTCAACATTTCAAGTTTTTTCCATATCCTTTCCAGCCACAATATTTACCATTATTTTCTCCTGTGAAGTCCATCTTTGAGGGCCTTTTTATTCCTTTGCAAGGAAAGCCAAAACAGACACACCTAGGGCTGAGCTATCTGACACTTCAGCGATTCGTTAGATCAGTTTAGAAAAGAGCACACCCGGCCTACCGACATTGTGTTCAATGGAGACCAAGGTTGGCTCAGGATGAAGCCCCCATAAAAGTAAGACTTTTTTTTACAGCATCTCAACTCAAAAAATCTCTGGATCCTATCATGTCTTATAAGATATTTCATTATTGCAAGAAAAATAATATTCAGCATTTATTTCAGTTGACATTGTCATGAATTCAAGTCTAAATATTGAATAATTGAAAGAAAATATTAATGTTAATATGAATTAACTTTTAATGAGTGTTTAACAAATTCCAAGTAGTGTTTATTCTTGTGACTCACTACAGTCCACCAGATTTTAACAAACTTAAAGCACTGGCTTTCAAATTATGCATGAAGGGCCAAACAGCCTGTTGATTTTGGACTATAGGGTGCCAAAGTGTTCTGACAAGTTAAAGGACTTATACTCTGAAATGCAGCTGACAAGTATTAATCATGATTTTATGATCTGGATACTATAAATCCTATTCCAAAAGGGCAGGAATGTTTAAGTACCTGAACAGTAACAACCGATGCAAAACTTATTATACAGACCACAGTAAGGCACTACCCACTCTAGTAAACATTTTTCAAATACATCAGAAGAAATATTTTAAATGATGCATTGTGAAATTCTAACTTAGAGATATTACTGCAATTAAAAATACTCAAAAAACAGGTAATAGTCATCTACACTTGTCCAGGACAGGATAGTCATAACTAACAAAGGATACAAAGCCTTAAGCACTCTGCATAATTTACCCATTTATCATCACAGCAGAGATGGATTTTTCTTCAACACAGATTAGCATTGCTGGTTAGCTGGAGGGTTTGGGGCAAGAGGGCTCTTGTGCGGCGCAGGAAGGAGGTGCCCTTTTTGGCTTCCCCCATCCTCAAGATAGCAGTTAACCTTTGAGGCATCTGCTATACCTCATTTTCAGAGTATTCAGAGTATTTCAGAGTTTTTTTCTAAGTATTCTGCACAACACTTACTTGCTTTTACCTGTAGCATTAAGTGCAAGGGATTTTTCTACACTACAGCTGCTTGTCTACGCAAGGGGCACAGACAAGAAGCTCAGTCACAAGAGTCTCTCAAGGTCAGTTCAGTAAGGAAGTCCACTGCTCTTAGTAAGGAAGTCCAAAGCTTCAATTTTCCTGCAGAGTAACAATATTTGACATACTACTAAGGAAACTGTAAATATAATGCAGGTTTATTAAAAGCAGAGTGACATGGATGACCAGAGTTACCAGGTAGTAAGACATACAAGAGCAGAAACACTTACTGCCAACACAGAAAGAGTGTTCATAAGCACAAGTATAAATGTGTTTTTAACTGTGGCCCATGCATTTCCTAAAAAATATTCTTGAAATCTTGAAAATAAATAATTGCAAATTGGAGGAACACTAAGTATAAAAATACATACAGCTACACTAAATGAAATAATCACAATTTAAGAGTATAGAGAAGAAAATGCCAGTAATAATTTATAAATACTTTTAAAAGGCTGAAACTAAGAGACTGTTGCCAGTCACCTATTTGAGATCTTCTTACAACCAGCCTGCTGTAAATAGAAGCGGAGAAAGAAAAACCTGTGAACAATCCAGTCTGGAGAAGGACTTTGAGGGAAGGGATCAGTCAAGTTCTGGTAGTTTCAGAGGAGGGTTGAGGTTGGAAGGGACCTCTAGAGATCATCCAGTCCAAACCTGAGTGTTTCAACTTACACTCATTGCCCCTCGTCCTGTCACAGGCCACCACTGAGAAGAGCTTGGCCCCTTCCTCCCTACATTCCCCCTTCATGAACTTATACATGTTCATCAGATCCCCTCTCAGCCTTCTCTTCTCCAGGCTTAAATAGGTCCAGCTCACTCTTTTGACTAATGGCTATCTAGTCTCAGAGATACTGCGAACTATTCACAAAGCAGTATAATTTCCACAGCTGTATTTTGTCAGATTAATGCAGCAATCCCACAGTTTTTAAAAGTATTTTAAAAGTATTTACCTAAAAAGGCTTGAAAATATTATTTTAGTTATAAATATTCCTATAAAAATGGAAACACTTATTAAGAATGGTCTCTCCACAATTCACTTTCCATAAGGAGAGCAATTTTCCTACAGAGCAGAAAATACTAATTGGCAGCTCCCATCCCCTCGCTGCCCCACAGAAGCCACCAAAACCACCAAATTTATAGTATACATAAAAGTAAAGTAAAATCAGCTCAGTAGTTAGCAATTTTCTGTATTCCAGCACAAAGAGCATCAGATGAGGTATCTGTTCACTCACTATCCTATCACTGCTCCTGATGCTCTCTAGTTTTTGATCATTCCATAAGTCTTCAGCCACATACTCCTAGAAACCATTACCACTGCTTTGTTAGTAGACACCTTATGTCTTCTTAAGGGGTCATTATTCTTCCCATAGGAAATATGAAAAAAATTGATCCTAGGCGAAGAAATTTTTTTCTTCTTTGTCCCTGATATGTTTTTTTACCTCTAGTTCTTCCCCCCCCACCCCCACCCCCCATATCTGCATATATAAATATATCCCCAGGATGTTGCTGGAAAGTTCCACACTTTCACCAAAACCCTTTCCACAGCTGTCAAGGTACCCAGCTCTTATGACTCCAACATAGGCTGTTTAAGTGTTAAAATACAGTTTTAATATTGCAGAATACTAATGTCATAGCTGGGGCTGCTGCTTTTGTCATCAGAAGAATTCTTCCTGTTTTCAGCTGCTTCAAAGCAGACAAGACGTTGACTTCAGCATCTTGCACATAATGAGGACTGCACAGCAACAAACAGCTCAGCAAGGCCAGGCCTCCCATCTAACTTGTAAACATCTGTGGCAGCCACTGCCATTGCTCCAAATCTAAAAATACTTTTAAGTGAGAAGTACAGTTGGTCTAGCAAATTCAGTAACACATAAATGTCACCAATAAAGTTATGCTAAACTCAAGGATCCTAGCCATGCTGATAGAAATCTGGATCTCTCTATGAACACAAGTTTCAGTATGTTAGCCCCTTTAAATACCAGGACCTTACCAAAGCAAACACAAGAAAATGTCTTACTCCATATACCTTTGGAGATAAATTTTCATGCTCCCTACCTATGGTCTTATTCCACATCAAATTTCTGCCACAGGAGTGTATTAAATGGGTAGTATAGGCATTCCCTGCTCAGTTAACAAATCATCCTCTCACACTGACATCCATGGGAACATGTTCCCATCCTAAACAAAATTTAGGGCATCACCAATTCCATGGTCTACTTTCCTAGGGGTTGTGTTCCTGCTTTTTTAAAATTATGTAAAGATAATGCAGTAATGCTAAGCTTTGCCAGAAAAAAAATATGGGCAAATGACAGCATGCAGCAGCTTGTATTTGGTACATTAGACCTTTGAGTAAGTCACTGATAAAAGAAAAGCTGAGAGTTACTTGAGGCAGCTGGAGAATCCTGAACCAAAGGACTTCATGAATGAATTTTCTGCAAAACATTTTCACTATCAGGGCCAGAGGAGTGAAAATCCAGGAGTACTGATTGCTCTTATCGGCACTCCACAGCAGAATTATGCAACTTGTGTATGGCACTATCCACATGCTGGAAACTCAGGATGAATTCTAATGGAAATTAATGTCCTTAGAAAGGTCCTAACGAGTCATTTAACTCTCCAAACTAGATGGCATCCAAGACAAAGTACAGAGGCTTAGACTCTTAGTCTTTAACAGGAACTTTATCTTAGAGTTACTCTGTTTAACCCAAGAAGCAGCATAGGTGATACTCTAGCAAGGCCATCACTCAGCAAATTGTGAAAACAAGGCTTGGCAACCAGCAAAAGGAGGAAGCTTTTCAGTAAAAATTGCCAATATCTTCAGCAATTTCCAAGCCAGAAATGGGAAAAATGCTGTCAGAGTTGTAGTGCTCTGGAGTGACAAGTTTCATTTGTTATTCACAGGACTAGAAGTTTGAGTTTTGTTATAGAGCCTCTTTTCTTGTTGCTGTTGTCATCATGATAGTCACTCAAAACAACAACCTCACAACAAGCACAGTGTTTTCAGGTAGCAATCGTTCTCAAAACTGGTGGTGCTCTTGAAGAGAGGAAGTCTCTCATTTAAGAGTTTCAACCTGTTTTCCAAGTCTGCTGTCGCTCCAGGCCACTGTCTGTCTGCAGGCTCACATTATACAGTGTCAGATATAACAATATTACGACATGCAGATGTCAAACCTCAGGCTGAATTTTAAACACAACCAAGTACTATAACACCATTTACACAAGGAGAGAAGACTGCAATTTTTAAGCTCAAATAGTTCAATTTTCTCATTGATGTCTCGTGCTTTAGGCCTATAAAGCTGCAATGCTAATGCAGGCACTGAGCTACCAAGTGAGTGAAGACTTCAGTAAGAAGCCCTTAGGAAAGGGATATAATTGTCAAATTAAAAGCCTCCACTCCTGCTCGCAGCTACAGAGAGAGCAGGGTGCTTTAGCTCATTAGCTAAAATGCTCCCAAATGAGAAGTACTCTAAAGAAAAATACAATAACATCAGCTAAGTGAGAGACCTTCTGATATCTCTTCTCATCTGCGCTCAAAGACAACACTTCAAATTCTTCTTGCAAATACTTCATAGAAGAAAAGCAATCATAATTCACTTGTCCTTCAGCCACAGAAGAACACTTTTCTAGCAAAACACACACAGTTCATCTAATATTAGTGTTTTCCCAGCAAGAAATAATCTTCCACGACTGAGTGCAAAAAAATTGAGCTGGTGTTGAAATCAATAGGGAAGAAGCAATGCTGTTCTAGAGAATGGAACAGAACCATCAGCAGGATTCAGTGATGAGCTTATACACTTTCCATTTCCCACCTCTGCCCTCCTCTTTTAAGCTGCAGCAGTGACTAAATCACTGTTGCATATGCCCAGTTCAATGCTGCAAAAGAACAAAACTAAGCACTCTGATAAAAAGGGAGGCCAAACAAGCAACACCTCTCACAGAGGCATGAAGAACTGGTTAAATTCAGCCCTGGTTAACGATCATTTTCCCTCACTGGCATAACCACAGAAAAGAGCTGGAATTCCTTATTTTGAACATACAGAGTAAGGTAAGTTGATGAGACCGTGTCATACTGAGATGGGGAACTGATTCCACAGCACTCCAGATGCCAGACAAAAAAGGCACTCCTGAATTTCATTACAATATACTTTTCACTAAAGGTGAATGCAATCTTGTTTTCCATTTCCATTCCTTTAGCACTTAGTAATGAATGCAGAAAACAGAATAAAAGTCAATATCTTCAAGTTGCCACATTACATACTGGAAAAGCACTAATCCAGATCTGCTCAGACACTTCCCAACTCACCACCCTAATGAGAGGGCGATATTCCCTTCCTACACATCCCTCCCATTAGTTCAGGCACAAAGATATTAGAGGCAATCACGCTCTGAAGGCAGGACATGCACAGACAATGCAAGACTTTTATGCACAGAGAAGATGAATCTAAAAATTTGAGTTCCACACTTGATGCAGAAACACTGCTGCTTATAGCAAATAGCCTCAGCACATTGTAATACACCTATAAAACCAATTAAAAACAAAATCTGAAGTGTAGAACACCATTGCAACTCATCATCTTCTAATGCTTTTGCTGCTCAGGCAGGGTTAATCTGGCAAACATAAAACTTTCTGGCACTTTTGGAAGGCTTCTCCAGTGATGATTCCAACAGTTTGAAAGGTTTCAATGCTGCAGAGTTTATTTTGGCATAGATATACCAAATTTTATTTATCACACCCTGCAGGACACATTCACAGAAAGTCCTTTTTAAAAGATAGCTTAGAGAGCAAATCTAGTAACCTAGTCTTCTCATCTGTGAGAGCTGAAACAAAAATAAAAACAAAACAATGAAGACAATTTTGAATAAACATGCTGGGCAGAAATAGGAAAAAAAATCTATTTCACATACACTTTGTCTGGAATGTTTTGATCCAATTAGACAGCTAGAAGTGTTGTTAACTCCAAGCACTTGGGAGTGCACCAGAACATCTAGGCTGCTTTGGGGGAATCCAACAAAAGCAGTTTGAGGTCCAGGATCACAACCATGAAAGTGCTGGAGCACAAAGGACAAGGGTGCGACAGTTCTGCCGTTAGAGAGATCCAACGAGCACAAGCCCCAGGGAAGGTTCCTGGCACCTCGGCTGGGCTGCCACACGGAGCCCCGTGCCAGCCCCATCCCATTGGCACACAGAGGGGCGTGCAGCAACATCAGCACAAGGAGAAGCTGCTCTGCAGCCTGGACTTACCCCAAGGGCCCCCATTGTGGCTGCTGGGCACTCCTGGAAGCACAGCCTGAAGGTGGGAGCTGCCACACGCTCGGCAGGGATGACCAGGGCACAGTCAGCCTGTGTTTCTGAGCTGAGCTGCTCTCACTGCTCACAGCAGCTCCGGGGCCTCTGCGTCACTAGCAAGCCATGTGCAGGTGGATCATAACTGAGCACACAGCGGGGGAATAAGAAACAGGGAGACAGGAGTAGCTGAGGAGAGGGAAAAGAAGGTTGGGGCACTAGAATGATGTGCATAAAAGGTTCATCTGATCAGCCTGAGGCTGCAGTCCATTTTTTTTTCACACCATCCCTTGCTACTTACTTCAACTGGAAAGAAAAATAGCTCTCCCATACTTCAAAACAAGTGAAATCACAAAAAGCTAAGACATTGGACAAGAATTGTATTTTGAACATAAGCATTGCTACCACTTTTATATTTGGAGCATACTTAAACACTGTAGTCACATTTATGCACACTTTATGGTATGTTTACTTCAAGGGATACAAATGAACAAAGTATAAAGGGAACTCAAGACTTCATTTCCGCACCAGAGGCCCAGATTGAGCACATCCTCCACAATAAACTTCACTGCTCCTAGAAGTGAGTGAAAAAACTAACATACATTTTTCTTTTTAGTCATACTCCACATGAAATACTCCACATGTGCCATGCATAGGGAAGAAGGCACACAAGTATTCCAGTGGCCTGTTTTATAGACACAGAAGCCAAGCCAACATCTAAGAGCCCTACAGGCAAACATGATGCTCTTGAATATAACTTTGCCAAAATTCATTAAAAACATTTTCTTCTGCAAATAGTTGTGTCACTTGAGGCTTAATTTGCACAGAACTGGTGACACGGCTCCTCTCCCTGCCTTAATCTCCTTAATCTCCCTTAACTAGATTAAGCCATTTATAAGGTAAACTTTATTCCTCTTTACTATCACTGTAAGCTGAGTAGTGCCCTGGTGTTGCTGTATGAAAGGATAGTAGACACATGGCCTAACACAAGCACCAGACCATTGGAGCAGGCTGCTGTGGAACAGGTTACAGATCAGGCCTTCCACTCATGCTGCCCCTTCCCCACAGGCAGCAGCAGAGCCACATCATGGTACTCATGTGGCTTCCACTGCCCTGACGTGCCCATCTTCCCAACACACTGCAGGGAGGATGGTCCAAGCGCTGCCAGGAGCCTTTGCTCCAAGAGCAGCCTCTCCATGAGGATGGCAGGGCAGAGATCATCTCCTGGCCTACAGCCTTGGGCCCTGTCCTAGCCACAGCTCCAACACCTGGCACCTCACACTAGGAAATTATTGAAGAGAAAAAACTGCATTGTTTTGTAGAATACACCCACTAATGGACGTTTTGGACCTTCCAGTACTCCATCTCAGCAACCCTTCCGTTAAGGCACACAGGCCCCTGCAGAGTCTCTAAATGTCTTTCTTCAGGGTTTCCATGCACCCCATGTGAGAGCAGTTTGCACCTCTCAATGTTAACTTCAGCCTACCACATCAACGACCTGCTTTACTCATCACTGCTTGAATCCACCCATGGAAGAGGCAGCATTTGCTCATGAGCATGAAGATCACAGTCAAGTTCAAGAATTCAAATGCAAATCTCCAAATAGGGATTAGCCAGCACTGACAAGCAGCTGGAGACTAGGAATAGAAGTGACAGGAAGCCTGCAGCTGTAGAGAGCAATCAATGTGAACTAATATACAAAAAAAGTTTATTTTAGCAAGCTGCTGGTGTTGCTGAACCCCATCTTAGCAAAGACGCAAATACTCAACACCCTGAAGATTCATGAAGACACTTTCCCTATGAAAAGCAACAGGTATGAAGCAGTCTGCTGTTCTGTAGCCACAAGAGATACAAAATGGAAAGCGGCTTTTTAAACATTTAATGTCAGAAATCACAGTTAGTTCCAGATGTACTGAAGCAGGAAGGACTTAACAAACCATGAATCATTCCATAAAGAGAGTTTTAAAGGAATACAGCCCAACTCCAGCATCGTCCCATTTTTGTTGCTGCTAACAACAAAAGAGCTATGAGGTGTCATTTTTAATTTATTACGTTTGCAAATATTCTCAGAGATTTATACTGATAGACCTCCTTTGTCCCTAGGATATACAGCAGTTACAGAACAGATGCATCTTCCCAAATTCCCAGGGCTGAAACACCTAAAAAAGCATTTTAATGTTTGCATTTCTGAAACTCATGTTGGAACCCTACAAACAGCCTTCAGGCTCACAACATCACACTGTGTACTTCAAATCAGCCATCCTGGCTGCTTGAAGGGGGCTGTACCTCCACACCTACCCAACGGGCACAGGCCTGCAGATCTAGACCAGCTTCCCCTCACCCTCAATAACAGCAGCGTCAAAGGAATTAAATCCTCTTAAGGAATAAGAATTGCTGCTACACAGAAAGTGCCAAAAGGCAAGTGTGGACACTCTCAAGAGGACCAGCACGATAAAGAACCTAATATTCAACATCATTGGGCTGCCTTTGTCTTCTTGTAATACATAAGAATATGGAAAAAGCCCCAAGTCACCACACATCAGGAAATAGGCGCTGTAGCAAAGGTCTGTCCAGCTGATGTTTTTCAGGACAGCACCTTTCAATCTTCTGTGAAAACTGTGAGTTACCAAATGGAAAAATATTTTTTCTTTCTAAAGCTAGTTGCCTCCAAGAGAAAAATATGTACTGTTATTCAAACACAGCATTTTTACTGACCTTATTACTGTTTGGTTTCTCTACTAATCTTCCTTTGTAAACTAGGAGTTTTCTAGATCCCCTAGGCATACCTAGATAACACACAACTGCTACATAATAAATAAAAATAAATCAAGTAGGAGTAGAAAACTGGCTTCCATGAAAGAAATTTCAGTCCTCAAAGCTGTAACCATTAATAGAGTGTTCCCAGAAACTGTCATAATGATATTATAGTTGCTCTTGTTACTGGTAATAGAAGAATGGAAGTAATTAAGATGCCTCCTTTCTCTAGTTATTCAACAGGAAGGTAGCCAGAGAAAAAGAAAGAAGTTCAGATAAAATTGAGACAGGGACACTAGAGGTTATGTAAGCACAGACAGAAAATGTAATCCTGTTACTGATGCAATATTTTCCAAAAAAGCACCCAGGGAGTTAGTCTCCACCTTAACTTCCAGTTGCTGCTCTGGGAAGTCAGCACAGTCCTCTGGTGCTTTCACCTGGCAGGCAGAATCAGAGAAATTCACACAGCTCCCCAAACTGCATCTTGTTCCCCAACCCTAAGGGCCTCCCTAGCACACATCCAACCACAGGGCAGGGCTCACTTCCCACCTGCACAAAGAGACATGTGCAGCCTGGCTTTGGGGAAAGCTTGCCTGCCTCCTTCACACCTCAAAGCTAGGAATAACAATTAAAAATATGCAAAATACTTCTGTAGAAAGTTACTCTAATGTACAAAAAAAAAAAAACAAGCTTTCAAATAGGAGCAGAAAGTCATGAAACTTCAGTGATTCTGTATTCAAGAAGTGAACAGCACAAGTTCTAGCTCCTTACAGAAACTTTGTTAAAAGGGAAAGACATCAAATATGAGGAGAATATCCTTCATAGCCAAGTTAAGGTTTAAATATTATTACTCATAAGAGCTTCATCATTTCTTTCTTGCATAGAAACAGAAAGCAAAAATCATTAATCAAAACCATCTTCAACACTTGGCCTCTCCAGGGCAGCATTTTTATTGCCTCCTTTTCTCACCAAAAGCAGGTAGCAATGACAACTAGTACAAGTTGAGAGTTACTATCTTTAGAGTCCTAATGATCTGATCCTACCTTCATTTGGTGAGGTTGAGGGGTTTAATAGATTAGAAAACTTTAGAGCCTACGACTAAATAAAACATTGTTCCAGGATATTCTGACACGGGAACTCCATTATCTGTACTGCTAAGCCCTTGGAAAAGTCCAGAACATGCTGCTTTCCAGCAGATCTCTCAGGCAGAGTTCAGGATGGGGATCATCCCACACGCCACATCCTGCAGGCCATTCCTGGACGCCAAGCCTGCCCCAGAGTCAAAAGGAAGAGTTTGCTCAGCAAATTCATCATGCCAGTTATCCTCAGAGGATGGCAAAATTCCTGGGCACACCAATGCACTCCTGCACGCATAGGACTACCAAGGACCTCCAGCTCATGTTCTTTATTTTGATGTAGGAACAGAAGGATGGCATTCCTTTGAACAGAAGGATGGCATTTCTTGAAGCTCTTACATTAACACAGCACTTCCATTTCACAGGTTGGTTTTACATACCCTTCTGTACTAACAAAATACAGGATCACATATTTGTGTTTACTCCTTATAATCATGGACTGATCTCACATAGGCAATACTACTATAGGAAAACAAAGATCAAACTTACCCCACCTGTATGCTGCATTCAAAACTGTTGCCTTCTGGCATCATCTGTGAATTTTGCACTTCTCCAGTTTTATGTGGTACTATTTATTCTTTAGGTCTAGGAAGCTCACGGATTAAGTACACTACATATTCTAATCCAAATTATTTGGGATTTCAGTTTTGCAAGCTTTTCACTCCATCCCCCAGTGATTTCTTTCCCAAACACCTCAAGAATCAATCACTTTCTTGAGCAACACAACAACCGAAAACCACGTAGAGCAGCCATGAGAGATTCCTATCCAGCAGGTTCTTCGGTTGTGGCCTTGCTCCCAGCTGTGCTGGGAATACAAGTGTCCAGAGGGAGCGCAGCTGCAGCTTACCTTGAAGTCACAGTAGGAGCAGTTGGCCAGGACACAGGAAACTCCATCCCTTCATAGTTGAGCACCTTCCCAACCCTGAAGCACACTAGCATTGCCCCAAGTGCAGGCTATTCAGTCCTAAACAAAGACAGAGAGGAGGGTAGTTGTGAGAAGGCAGTTACTATTTGGTATTAGGTTAAGCATCAGCAATTACTCTTCCTTCTTTCTGGTTTAGTTTTAAATCAAACTTTTGCTTTTTCATATCATGTGCAGGCATACAAGGAAACATCTATGTGGAGAAGTTGCTGTAGAATGCATCTTGATATACTGCTTGTTCAGGATTTCTATTTAAATTATCCCACTCCCCAAAATGTTCTATCTGGGAGGTGTATTTGAGTTACACAGCTTTTCCTGATACTCTCAGAGGAATAGATAATGAAGTATAGCCAGACCAGATAAAGGAAAGAAGCCATTTCTCATCTAACAGAATTTTGAACATTTTTTTCTTCTTTATTCAGAAGAAAAGAGACAGAATTTCACAGTACAAAAAGGCTTTTCAGGTAAGCAGAAACATATGCATCATTCACCACCCTTTTGACCATATTTTCCCTTCAATGTCATTCTGCAGTTAGATTACATTTTTAAACAAAAACAATATTGACCTAGGAAGCTAGCTTTAACTCTCAAAACACAACCTCTCGATTTAAATTTTCGTTCTTATCCCCCCAAACATTTCATGCAGTGGAATTCACATAAGCTGAACTTCTCCCAACAAAAAATATTGGTTTCCATATGTGTTTAAGTCTGCTCTCCTAAGCCTGCTTTATCATCAGAGCAGACGACACTCCACCCTGCTCATCACCACAGACAGGTCAGGCCAGACCCTTCCTGATCCTCCCGCAGCATTTGTGAACCATCTGCATGGAGAGAACGCGAGACAAGAGAAGGCAGCTGTTAACACACTTTGTTTTCCTTTCTTTACCGACACCACACACAGCCCCGGTCTCAAAATAGCCTGGCAGGACTGCAGTGCACTTTGCTCACTGCTCCTGCTGCTCTTGCTGGAGTCGAGATGCTCAGCAACCCTAGCGAGGGAGGAGAGGAGCGGGGAGCACTCACTACGATGGGAATGGTTGTTGGACAACAAAGTGACCCTCGAGCGAACAGCGAGAGGAGAGGAGGCTTTTTCTGCTCATACAATCTGCAATACTGTTAGTGTCAATAAATTCTCAGCATCTTAAGTGGATAACAACTATTCATCATATCCTAGGAATGTGGGGGGGGGGATAGGTAGCATACACTACGTATGCAGTGATTTTAGTCCATTTTAAAACTATCCTCTGTCAGTGATGAAGCTTCCATCATTCCCACAGGAAAAATTAAAAGCTGTGGTCTAGAGAGAAACATTACAATTAGAGACGGACAGAAATTTTCCAACCTAAACCTTTCAGTTTTTACAAACCCCTGCCAGTTCCATGAACTCAGCACGTTCCCACAGTACGGGCTATTCCGCCAAGCCTTTAGGAAGGAGCAGCTGCCGGTTCCCTGCAGCCTCCCTGCTGCCCAGCAGCCCGGGAGCCGCGGGCACCAGCTGAAGCCCTCGGGACCTCTGTCCTCAGCTCCCTGAGGGATTACGGCCCAGCCATCCCGAAGCCCGGCCTCCTGTTTGTGCAATAGAAACCAGCTAGATGCCTGCGACGAGGGCTCAAAAGGATAAGCGATATACTGGGATTAGGTCTGTTCCATTGTATTGGCAACTGTTTCAGCATTTCCCACAGAACGGTCAGAATTATTTCTGACATTGCATATGCAGCAGCACTGCAGATATCTTCTCATCACAGATTTTAGGTTAGGCAAGATGCCAGTCTTTCATAAGAGGGAAATGACACCACGTTTGCCAGTGACTCTGATGACTCCATAAAATACAAGATACACATTAGATGAATATACATGGGATCTGGAAAGCCAGCAGTCCAGTTGATGGGATTCAT
Source organism: Nothura maculosa (assembly GCA_032353885.1). Classification (NCBI taxonomy): domain Eukaryota; kingdom Metazoa; phylum Chordata; class Aves; order Tinamiformes; family Tinamidae; genus Nothura; species Nothura maculosa. The sequence continues at coordinate 125,330 of JAUBOD010000180.1, forward strand.
CACAAATACACCTTAAGTGAACAGAGCAAGGTGTTCTCTACAGCTGTAGGAAGGAAAGGAATTATACAGGATTTTTTCCACAGAAGAAAAACCTCAGAGCCATCAGCACCTCAGCCAAAGAGTAGGAGTGAGTTCGTTAACAGCAACACATAAGTCAGCAAAGAAAATATCTGGGCCAAGATGAAGTTTTCTGAGCTATTCTCTAGGAGCTTCTAGAAGGAATCTAATGATTTCTGTGCCAAGAAACCCAAGCAATCTTTTTGTTAGTATAGAACTAACTCAGAGGTAAAATCCCATGTATGGGATCCCATGTATCTCCCTGTCTTTCAGCTGTCCTACCAAAGGAGTAGTAAATACTCGAGTTGGTCACAAAGTAAACAATTGTCACATCTAAAGGTAAACTTTGAATTAAATTCATACTAATTGGAACAAAAAGCAGGGCAGATATTACACTAACCAAAGAGAGTTAGACAGGTCTTTTTCCCCCTATAGCTCATGCATAAAAATGTCCTTTAAAAAAATATACACACATCCCAACTACATTGGAGCTTTCATTCTAGGAGCTTTTACAGAACTTGGAACATAAGAGAAGCCTTCATAATAAGACTTATTGCCTTGCAAATCCACAAATGACCCAGACTGCTGTGAATTCAATATGGTATTTGATGAAACTTCCTAGCCTACAGGATCTTCAGCAAGCCAGGCCTGCTGCAGGGGTTCAGCATTATGGAACAGTGTGACTGGACTCCTCTTTGGAGAGGTTATTCCAGCTAAATCCGGAGCAGCTCAATGTAACCCTTGCTTGGTAACTATTAACAACAGACTCAAACATGGATATACAGCATCAACCATTGACAGACTTGCAGAACAAATTGCCTCAAATCTGAGGCCACAAGAAAGGCAGAGTCCAGAAATGACTGCGTTGAAAAGAAAGTATGCAAATTAATCACGTAAGCATATTAAAACATTAATAGTTTTGAACACTGAAGGTAAAGGAACGTTTGTTCACCAAAGGTCACTCTCCCAACTCAGAGGGGAGTTTTAAAGAACACACGGTGGAAAGTTGGCTTCAGTATTTGTGTTATTTCACCCCGGGCGTCATTTGCCACGTAAAGCAACTGGCTTGTCACCAACGAGCAGCCCAAACCCCTGCAGGAAAAGCCAGCCTCATTTCACGGGACAATTCCTCCTGGATGGACCAGGTTTGCACACGTGTGTGCACACATAGGCCATTCAGTGCTGTAATGGGTGGAGATGGGCGAGCGCCTGTCTGAAAAGGGACAGTGCCCAAATCCTGGGAAACCAGCACTCCGTGCCAAGGGGCTACTGCAGCGCACTTAGGGTTCTACTAGAACTGCTCTAATCTCATCTGAGCAGCTGCAACTAAAGAGCTGGTGAAAGAACTAGAAAGAAAGTCTGACTGCCATCCATCCACTTAGTGTGTATCCATTTAGTCTGTATCCTTAAGTGTCAGTGTAGAAGACGTTAGTGCAATATAGTTTTTCCTCATTTAATTTTATATAATTGCAGCAATAGTAACTTCCCTGGAATGTGGTGTCTCTCCAGTGCTTATTATACCATTTATCACCCAGATTTCCATCTTGCAGAGTTGTAGAATGTGAAGCACAATTTAAATCTCACTACTCTGCTGGCAAGAAACATCATCTATCGCATGCAGAGTTCAGTGGTTGATTTATTTGAATAGTTAATTAGTCACTTAACATGACAGAAAAGGCAAAAGTTTAATTATAAGGTATACTGTATACTTTATTTAGCATGGTACACACCTCTCCTACATAGTGAACATTTTCATTGCCAAAGCAGTAACTACATATATTAGGGCATTTTTTGGACTTCATATACCTCCTTTTTGCCATCACAGTGATATAAACACGTCCTTTAATCACTTGAAATTTCCAGTTTGTCACCCCCTCTTTACAGAAGTAGCTTTTAGAACATCTTCATGCTACCCCAGACAGCCTCACAGCAACTCTCCTACGAGTCCACTGAAGCCATATTTACGGAGAGCACGGCTGACCCGTGCCAAGGCTGATGCTCCCAGTTTCTGGAGAGCTCTCAAATATTCCCTATGCCCTTTCATCCCCAATGGTGATAAAAATACATACACTAATGTATGCAAGTTACTTACATTAACCAAGGAAAATATTACACATCCACATAAGGACAACCAGGTCCTACACAATCCAGAATGCAGTATATTCATATATCAAGAATTATTGATATATGGATACATTTATTGATATATGTTGATAAAATTTATCCATATATATCAAAAATTACCAAAGAAATCAAGTTCTGTTTCTCTCATTATATCGAGTATTAAGCAAATACATAGTCCTATGCAGCAATTCATTTCTTTAGACAAGATCATCCCTTATTTCCCATAGGAAATCAGTAGCTACAGGCACATGACAAATGCTTTGTAAGACTGGCCATCACATCACTAGCACATACTTTTAATTCATATTCACATTTTTTATTCATATATTCATAAAGGTCTGCCTGGTGCCCATACTTTTAGCTATGAAGAACTAGCTGTGAACTCCAAGTAGACGTGTTGACTGTAAGCATCAGCTCTGAGGTAGGGTTTGAAGTACGCCAGACAGAATTAAGTCTCCAAATATGGATCATCCCAAGCACAATTTTGAGATGCATAATCCTGGGGAGACCAAAAAAAAATGAACAATGAGCTAAGTGTGCGTTCGTGACATGGAGATAGATGAGGGAGAAAGAACTGCAGGAGTTGACTAACTATTTTCCACCATCCAATATATGCGACATGAGCTCCACAAAGCACTCCCGTTATTCCGTGTTCTTACAAGCACACTTCCCTTCCTCCTGTCTGCCACATGTCGTATATGAAAGCAATATAAAGTCAGCAGCGGAGACATCAAAAACTAGGAAATATAAAACTGGGATAAAGCTCATGGTGTAGAAGAAGGGTTGTCTTGGAGCTGGGCCAAGGCAGAAAGGGCAGGACAGCTGGGGAGCCCTGGCAGGGACAGCCAAGGAATTCCGCTCGCTCCAAGCTCCCTGTGCCGCAAGCTTCTTGCAGTGTGAGCCCTCACCACACCAAGCAGCTCACAGCCCTTCAGAGGGCACGTCCTGCACCCCAGCACAAAGAGCCAGCAAAACCACCAAGGAGGAGCTTGTTTCCACACTGCTGCCTACAACCGCCTCCCAATGGTCAAGATGCGGCGTGTGGCCTGTGAGGACCACAACCCCATCAACTCAATCAAGCTAGAAGAGCTTTTAACAGGTTTCTCTCAAGACTGCAGATGGCCTGTTTTTTTAAGAATCCTCCATCCATTGAGGAGCTCTATAACCCATAGGTTAGTTCACATGCTTCAGGCTGTTCACCATGTGTGCTGATAGACTGATCTCAGATCAGAACCCAGCCTCCTTAAACTGAGGCCTACCCAGATTTCCAATCCTAACTCTGGAACTGGGTAAAAGAGCCAAAAACAGGGTCCCCTTTGTACACACAGCGGGCAATGGTGGGCAGCAGACAGGAACACAACAGGAGAGAAACAGTTTTAAGACTGCTAAAAAAGTCTAGGGTAACCACAAGGTAATAAAACTGTCAAGGGGCTGGAAAATAGACCATGTCAGCAATTTCTCTTACCATATCCGTGAGTTACTAAAACTTCCAAATGCTTCACAGCATAACTGCAACTCCCATCCTATTAAGCAAAAGGGCACAGCAGGAACAAGAGACCCTTAAGGGCCTCATGGTATCCTTTACCTAGCAAAAGGATGCATCTGAAGTCCAGATCTACCATTTTAAGTCATAGTTATCAGACAGTCACACCTAAAATTAAGCATTTTGCACTAACTGCTGCAAGACGGGAAAAAGAAACAGAAACACAAGCAGAAAATGTGAAATAAATTCGGTTTCTCTGTGTCAATGCTTAACAAAAGGTTGTAAACTTGCTTAAAATATTATTTACACATATATACACATATTGCTATTTGGGATAGCTTTATGATTAGATGGTACACAGGATATTAGCTACATTTGTTTGTAGAAGACTAAAAAGGGCAGAATAGGCTAAGTGACTTCTTCAGGTCCCTTCTAACCATAATTTTTTTCTGACTAAATAAGAATAAGCAACTTAGTTGATCAATCAGATGCCATTAAAGCTCAGCTTAGGAAGGAGGTGGTATGGAATTTATCATCCAGGTGAAAGTGTTTTAAAAGCCAAGCAAGCAGAGGAGCAAGCCAGGTTTCCATCAAGCCCTACAGCCTGAACACTACACTGGAAGAGATGCACAAACATAACGTATTAGCATCCAAGTCTTCCAAAATAGCCTCCCCCCCTTTTTTTTGGCACTTCTTTTAAGGTGAATTTAGTTTTTATGACTGTTTTCAGATATATGATCCAACTCTGTCTAAAAATCTACTGAATCACCAAAGACATAATCCTTTCAATGGAAGCAAAGGCAAAGATTTTCCTATAACTGTGACTGATGATAAAATTAACAGCTACAGAAGACAAACAACTGCTGTACTGTTTTAGAAAGTTACAGACACAAGCAAAGAACTGATAATACCCGAGATACTCAAAGTTATGAACAATAACACAACTTTTCTCACTGTTAGAGAAGAAGATACTTTATGAAACTACAGTGCACCTAAAGAAAGTTCAAATAAGAAAAATAATGAGTTGACCTGTAGTGAGCAGTAGCTAAATGATATATTGAGATGAAAAAGTTAGTTGACTATTTCCGGTATTCTTTCAATCAACTGGAAACCCAAGTATGGACATTTAAAACTTTCAAAAGAATTAGGATATAAATATTTCCCTGGTACATAACACTGTGTAACTTTGCAACTGCATCTTTCTAGAGAATAACAGGCAATGCTTGTCAAATGCAACACGCAGCCACCATCCAGTGCCTTATGGAAAACTGTGTTCCTGCTACAGCACAGAGCGAAAGAAAGGCAGAGATGTGACCAAGCAGTGCATGGAGTGTCATCATTCACCTAACTAGAGAGCTTGGGAACTGCAGCACCAGGCCACTATGTAGCATTAAGAAAAGCATCTTGGAAATTCTTGTTTTTGATACAAATCTCCTGCTGGGCTTCAAAGGATGGCCAGTTGCTGAACGTAAGGGGGTAAACCATCATAAGGGAGAAGAGACAGCCCATTTCAGCACATTGCTCATCTTTGATTTCATGCTACAGTATGCATTTTGTACACACTATAAGATATATACCTGAAAAGTGATGGGAAAGGGAATCAGTTTTCTCTAAGTCTCTAGAATTTTTAAGAATTGGCCATTAAATAACACATTCATTGTAGAGTATTTCAGTGAAGAGGAGGCAAACCAACCCATTATGGTAGATTTATTCTAGTGAGGCACTTATATATATATTTAGGACTCCAAATAAAAGTGCATGATGACAACCTCCAAATAACCCCTTACTTAACTGCAAACCTCAGCCTCAGCTGCTTTAATAGCTCCATAACTCTACCACAGCTAAACTTTTCCTCCTGGAGTTTCATGATGATGTTCATTTATTCTGGGGAAACAAGATTTTTATGACGACATCATCATTCTCCCAGCACAGCCTGCTCCGGAGAGCTTCCTGGTATTTCTACATAGCTGTAAAGTAGAAGCTCCATCACCTTCCTTTCAAGTTGAGTAAGTCTTGTGACGTTAGCTTAAATACTTCCTTGCAAAGCAGAGCAGAGAATGACCATGCATGAACCAGCACTGGCAAAGAACAACGGAGGAGGAAAGTGCACAGGCTACCGCTCCCCTGAGCGGCCAGCAACCTCTGGCAGTGGCCACACACCACTGCCCACGGAGCTGACTACAGTCCTGTATCCGTCTGATCAGCATTTGCCAGTTAAAACCATATAGTTGGTCCTTTCCCTTAACTAACTTAGTGGGCTGAATATTCTTTCAGGGGTTTGTTACATTCTGTTTGACATTTGATGTTGAGCTTGATTATGTCTTGACTTCCTTTCCAATTTCTTGGTAATCAATTTTAAAACTTATCCAACCATCATCAACCTGATTAGCCCCTTTTGGCATCCAAGCAGGCCACGCATGAAGAGACAACATGGACACTTTTTTGATTTTTTTTCTCCTCTTTAAAGTATTATTTACATCTTCATAGAAAGACCGCCAGGGAGTTTATACCCTTGCTGAGACATCTGGCAAACCAAATTAAGGCTATTTAATAAATGGCATTTCTAAGTCTGCTTCCTCATTCTGCAAAATAGAATTTAAGAACTTAAAAGAGAGAACTTCGTGGAGTGAGTAAAGCAAGCACAAGAATATGCTGTTAAAACCCAGGACTAATAAATAAGAACATCTGATAAGGAAGATACCTGTGGTCCACAGCATTTTATTAATAGTCTCAGCTCTAATACTCCTCCTACCCATCAGGAAACTAAGGTGATAACAGGTTCTAGTACTCTCTTCCCACACTTCCCTTTAAAATCTTCAGTCATCCAAAATATCTAAATCCAAAGCTGAGACATATTAATGACTTACATCCTGACGACATGCATTCAACTTTAATACTGAATAGGGGAAGTTGTCATCAAAATCACTTACCAAAACTATATGGTTTTTGCAGTTAGATTCCTTGTTTTCAAGGACTTCAGACTGCTAAAAACTACATGAGAGAAAAACCATTAACAGAGGGAACAGACATAGCAATAAACAGATTTTATCAGTGTTTCTCACTCCACAGTGGACCGAAACTTTCCAGAGCATCATAAAAAGCAAGCCATATTAATCCTGGAAAATGATACATAAAAGGATAACAGAGAGCCTGGGAAGAGACACCATTTCTTGTCTGCCCTTGTTATAGAGATACCTAGCACACTCCCCATTCACAGAACATACAGCAAGGACAGACAATGCCAAGAGCACCACCACACCTGCAAGAGCCCCAAAAGCCAACAGGCAGGCAATTCCATCCTGCTCCTCTCCCCCTGCCCCAGACCCCTTCAACCATGGTTAAGTAGCTGTCTCACGCATCTGCCTTGTACACTTGTGCTCACAGCACCTTTGGAGGTTCCTGAAGCAGCTGCCAGATGCACCCAAGAGCATTTCAGGCAGCTGGATCCAGAAGCCCCTACCCACAACAACAGCCCCTCCAGCTGCTCTGCTTTTCACCTAAGCAGCATGTGGCCCCTACCCCCTTTCTGCCCACCAGCACCAGCATGAGATGCACCTGGCAGCCTCATCAACCCCACCAGCAGCCCAAGTAGAACCACCACCCCAGCTGCACGTGGGGCTACCGGCCAGCCCCTTACACCAGGGCCTTGCTGCCCCTCCTTACACCCGTGCTGGTCTCAGTGCTCTCATGCAAACAAAAGCATCTGGTGCTGAGTGTGAGGAATGTGGGGCATTTGCTTCCTTGCCCTCTCTACAGCTCTCATGAGGAAACCACAGGACTCTGACCAGCGATGCTGCACCGGGGCAGGCAATGGTGCAGCTGCAGCCCAGCAGCCTGCAGGCTCTGCGGCTGCACGGGCCACTCGGCCGCATCCACTGCTGCGTCCAGCCCCAGGGGAGAGCCCTGCAGCCCGGCCAGCAGTGCTATGGGCAGGGACATTGCTTTCATTTCACTGTCTCCTTTTCTGTCTCACTCCCAGCTCCTGTCTATTCAGTATTACTGATGATGACAAATGCCTTCCCAGTGCTGACTGTTGCTTAAAGATCCTACTGACAGCTACGCTCTCCCAAGGGGCAGTCGCTTGAGTCTGTCTGGCCGCAGAAGGAAAGCCCATGGCCTGCTCTCAGCAGACATTTCTCCATCTGTGGGGATGCTTTTATCTGTATGATCTTAATCTTTCCTGGTATGATCTCACCACATGGGTGCCAAATTCTGCCTGCGCTCAGCCCCCTTGTAGGAGCCACAAAAGCTACCTGCGGTAAGGATGGGAGAGCCAGCAGCCTGGAAGGGAGCTCAGCGCTCACAGGGCCTGCACGCCGCCTGCGGGGTGCCTGGCACAGCCCAGCTCCCTCTGGGGGCCTCTGTCTGCTCTGCGGATCCAGCCCTGGCTGCAGAGGAGCCAGGAGCGCGATCCATAGAGCAGAGCGGCCTGCATGGCACAGCTGAGGCGGCAGCCGCACGACGCCCAGCATGACCCAGGCCTCTCTGTGCTTGCAGAGCATCTCTGACCACTGTCTCCAGCCCAGGCTTCTCCAATTTCTCTTTCAGAGCAGCTCCTGCTATTTTTTTCCTTTTGGAAATACAGAGATGCCATCTGACTCTCTTTAATCCCATAGAATATATTTGCAGTCTTTGGTCAGGCCAAGCAAAACTCTCTTGGCCTACAAAGCACTGTTTTCCTACTCAGTTTTCTCTACTCTATTTTCTATACACTTCTTATTACCAGAATAGGTGTTTTGTCTTGTCCTTGCAATACAAGTTTTTTACTAATATTTTGGACCTTTTTCTTTCAAATCTCTGAGGTTTTATATTATTGCTTTCAGCAAATATTTAACCCTTTATACTTTATACTTTACATTTACACTTTAGGGTCTTTTTATTTTTTCTCTATAATTTCTCCCACTGTTAAATAAAAGGAATCTCTTCTTATTTCATAAATTCATTTTCCATTTTTTAATAAACCTGAGGTATTCATTCACAAGAATTGAAGTTAATTCATTTTCTGGCTACCTGCTGAAATGAATTTTATTTAATGCCATTTGTGAAACCAGAAGATTAGGCAGCGGCTCCAGGTCCAAGCCAAGAGGCTTATAAATTACTCCTCTTGACATCCAGATGAACCTGTTACTCAACTTTTCTTGTGACAGCATTTTATCTAATTTAAGACCGGGAAAAGAGCAAATGAGCAGAATAATTCTGTAGATTATTGTTCTTTCCGAGCAGTATCACCACGAAGTTATCTTTTATTGTCCTTGTGACTCATTCTTGGCCATTAGGACCAAAAAGATGAAAATCTGCATCAAGAAGATCAACAGTTACAAACATAACAAAAATAGTATAGCTCAGGCAATTACTAGTAAAAGCATATTTTTACTTAGGAGGAAAAATTCTGCCCACTGATAATCTATCCTAACAAAAACCAAATAAACACAGGAAGTAACAGTTCAAGCGAAAGATAACAATGCTGAGCTGAAATCTTCTAAGATGCCACGCTTTGTTAGTTACACAAATATACCTTAATTCATTTTTGAAAATACCAACTTCCTATGAAAAACAATCTATTTAAATTCTTTGGAAACAATATATTTTAAAATACTTCTGCCACACTATCTTCTAGACCAAGAAAATACCTACTGTTGTATTTTGTTGTATATGTTGTAACATAGAGCTATGATATTACTAGGTAATAGCTATTGTGATAAGTCATAAGACTTCTTTTGACTCTCAGCTTAGGTGTCTGGTTCAAGTCTTCTGTGTCAGTCAATAAGATTCCCTAGACAGAACCTTTCTGCTCTACAGGGTTGTCAGTAAGCCACCTATGCCTTCCCTTCTTCTCTTCTTACCTATTTGGTGTAGCAAATTGCGAGCAAAGGAAGACCTAGGGAAAGGGCAACTTAATCAAGTTTTGCCACGTTCATTCCACCTGCAGACAGCAGTCAGGGCAAGGAGGTACCTCAAAAGCAGGGTTCACTGACTGAAGGGCTAAAACACTGGTACAGCACAGCCTATGTCCAACTATATTAATGCCCATATTCGTTTTCTGGTATCAAAGGGAGAGCAATAAAAGTTAAAAAAAGGGCAACAACCCTTCTGGCATTCTGCAGATGCCAGAAGAGAATGGCTTACAAGCTAAATCTTTGACAGTTTTCTGCAGTCAGCATAACTCTGAACATCTATATCAAATCCTTACTCATCCAATTACTTGAGAACCTTGGAAGAGCCTCATATAATGACAGCCCCTTATTGATATATCCAAAGTAAGCAATATGCACTGTTTTCAATTCATTTACTAGTGTTCTGCCTGGTGAGTTATCATTTCTATTCAACAATGATAATGAATTGACGGGGTAGTCCTGCCTACAGTTTTATTTTTCACACATCACTGTCAGGGAAATTAGTGTTACCGATTTTCAGGGAAATCAGTGTTGCCCAGATTGTCTTTAAGGGGGGACAGTACATGCATTAGAAGGAAAACTGAAAATGTATCAAAGTAGTAGCAAGAGCATATCCGTATTTTAGGCAATAATCCAGTCACAACCTCAAATTAGAACATTCTGATAACCTTTTATAAACCTCCTTCAAATTCAGATCACTCATGTACACTGCAAGCTTATCATTCCATCAGAGAACACTCTGCATTATAAATAACTTCCTACTTCAAAGACCAACAAACTGCTTTGATGCATTTTTAAGTCAGTGTTTTCAGTTTCCAAAAATGTTTCCAACATTTTTGCCTGACAGGGAATCATTAAATAGTTGAGAACACCTTGTTTGCATTTATAGCTGTTCTCTCCAAGAGGAAGCATTAGCACCTTTGCCCTCTGAGATATCAGTATCAGTAGCATCCACATCAGACAAGCCCTATGCAAACTAGCAGTCCATGCTGCACCTATGACTATATATTTTCAGGAACAGTTCTGATTCAGGGTGGTTCTTTCTTTCTTCTCATCTCTCCTACAGTTCACCAAATCAACGAAAAATCATGGCTATGAGTTCTTCACAATCAACAGAACAAAAATGTCAAAAAGCAAAGTAACTATATTAATCACATCTCTTTGATAACCCTGACCCTACTAAAGCATAACATCTGTCTGGTGTTTTTTGTGGCTGAAAGCCAAAGCTGGGATCAGGAAACCACTATTTCACTGGTCAGATGTTAACACAGCACATTGTGTTGACTTTATAACCACCCTATGAGCTCACAGAATTTAATGGAACTGTCTTTTATTTGACTTGGTCTCATTTATTAATATTACTAAAGTGAGTAACTCATTTGACCAGACATGCACTTAGGAGAGCCATGTCTAGACAGACCCAAAAGTGCCCACTCTCTTTTCTACTGTTAGGGAAAACCTGAAGCTTAGGACTAGTAAAGCTGCAACTGTTGCCTGAATCCACACTAAAACCATTTCCATGAAAACACAAGTTCTTAACACATGAAAAAGTAATTATAGAATGGTAGCAGAGAAGACTTTATACTGCAGACTAGATGATAACAACTGGTGAAATTTATGCCAATTAAATGAAGAAGACACCAAAAAGTATCAGAGAAGTGGTATGGGTAGAAGGAAAATAACTATTACCATACCTGAAAGTGAAATTAGTTAGTAAATCTACCCAGTTTTGCTAAGTGAGCTACCACTCTTGGATTGAACCATGTTGATGTATGGTCAACCATGATCCACATTCATGATCACAAAAGATTTGCTTGTCAGAGTTTTGAAGGATACATAATTCCAAGGATACTGTGTTCTCTTGGTCCTACCAGGACCAATCCAATGCAGCATCACACATGAACCCTCTCTGGTCCTTTTACTCCTTTTGTTCCTGAAATCCTCTATTAGAACTACACCATGGAACTACCATGTTCTCTATAATTTATTTACACTTGCAGGAAGAAACCACTTAACAAAATTCATTGCTAAAGTTTACCTAATAATAGTCAGTGCTGTGTTTGAAAATAAAGTATTACCATATCTGTATTCTGCTCCTTTTACTGTCTCTGTTTATGCATATTTTTGCATAACAGTTCTATGAAGCCATTCCTGGAAGCAAGAACCAGAATTCAACAATCTCCACTTCTAAGAGTTGCCAGGACATCGGAATAAGGTGTCATTTTTTTTCTACAGACATAGTTGCCTTCTAAGCAACTGAGTTTGCAATTAAGTGGTCATAACTGGTATTTCTTATAATGCTTTCTAATTGCTTATAATTTTATTTTAATAAAAACTAGAGCAATTACAATGACAGGGTGATGTGGAATGATGCACTAGCACCTGCAGCACTTCATCCAGCCATTCATTCTGCAGTCCAGTGTCTTCACATGCTTACTTTCTATCTCATGCTCCTCCCATATCAAGTCAGTCCTTGCACAACTGTTGTTGTTATTCCTGGGATTTTGTGTTATATGAATGCATAACTAAGTTTTGAGTGTACAGCAACATGGGCAGGATGGTACAAGCCCTAATGGACTTCTTTTAGATGGACAACACAGACAAAAGCAAGTGAAGAAAAGAGGGAAAGAAGCTGAATCAAACCAAAACTTATGTCCCAGGTAAAATGCACCTCATACTATTTAAGCTGCAATGTGTCTGTCATCTAAATTATCTCTTTAGGCAATAGAAAAAGGAGGCCATTGATCCAAAGACCTTCCTTCTTTGATCCAAGGCAATTTATTCTACCTATCTTCCAAGGGTTGAATTGCCCCTGTCTCTACTGGCTATCAAGAAGCCCAGATGGATAATAGCCTTGCTTTTGAGGTGGGTAACCTCATCCATTAGACATCTGTGTTTAAACAGGACAAACTTACCCCATGTAAACCTTGGCTTTACTGCAAACTGAGTTAGACAAAACCCAAGTTCGTCATATGCTGAAATATACACAAGCTGACTCTACCGTGTATTTTGAGCATTTTCATTCTACAACCCCCACGTGGGATTTAGTTGTTCATGCCTGAACATAATATGCCTATTAGAGTAAATTGGAGATTTGAGAAAACAAACACATCTTGCAAACACTTGAAACATGGCCAGCTCCTTCATCCATGTGCCTAATACACGCTGCTTAAATTACCCTGAGCATACCTTTGCTTGTCAGAGGCTTGGCCTCTTGTCTCAGTTCTCTTGTCTCTGTTTTTCGTTTACTAATCTTTACTGAATTATGTAAATAATCTATGTGTAACTCTGAATTATGCATCATTTTGAATAGAAACAGGAGCACACACCTGGCAAGCCTGTATCGTTATCATTTCTTCATATAAGCTTAGTCACTCATGTGCAGTTAGCTGTCAAGGTACTTCCCTGTGGTGCTAGTTCCCAGATCAGAATTACTCTCAGAATTACTCTCTTGAAGCACATTTATCCTCTTTTAAATATGCAGAACAGTTAAATATGTAATTATTTTGAAGCATTTGTGGCTAGTGAACATTAAACATTCTCCTGGGTCTTTGCTGGATCACAATTTTGCTTTGCTTACTTATTCAAGTGAGAAAAAAAAATTCTAGCAGCTCAATAGTCTAATGCTTTAGGGTCTGATTCTTCCCTCTAACTGCAGGATAAAGCCACATGCAACATCCTTTTATTAATAATATTAACAAAAGAGCCCATATACATTATTTGGGTCGATTTTTCAACTCCAGCAAAGCGAATAGCAAACCAAACAGGTTAACCTCAAGATGAATTCAAGTATCTCATAAGACAATATTGATATCTGTAAGAGTTTACCAACTGGACACTATTATTTTTATACAAAGGATAAAGAGCTCTTTCTTCCTTCTTGCTTCACCTACACTCTGTCAACTGCTCAGTATTTTACCTTAGGGTAGAATCTCATGCTAAAACAAGCCCTTGCCTGAAGAATATCTAAATTCAACCTCAAGGTGGAGGTTCATGCAATGTCTGACAACTCACAGACATTGCTCAGGTGTCCACCTCGCCAGCCACCTCTCCCACTGCTTACTTGTCAGCTCCAAGTGCTGACATTGGAATGGAAATCCGAAGGCAGCCAGGCTTCAGGCTTTCTTTTTAATAGCAAAAGAGTATAATTATCCTGAAGCATGGTGCTGGAATTCATCAGGGGCTTTTGTTCTCTCTGAGAATGCAGCTGCAATTGCTGATTAGCCAGTCTCAGCAGAGCCCGGCTCTGAATCCCTCAGCAACTCAGACAAATCGAGTGGGATTTTGGGTGGAAGAAGACAAAAATCTCCAGCCACACTGAATTTCCAGAGTAGATAACTTGACTGTCTGACATATATTAGACTTCTTAACGTTGACTTGTGCTGTTAGCAAGAAAAGGTCAAAACTGAAATAAAATCATGTGGGCAAAAGGCTTTAGACAGACCAAAACAGTTTTTCTAATCATTGTCCTTCACCAAAAATTTTCAGTGTTTTGTGTGACTCACAATAAAATGAAATATTGAAACATTGAAGCCCCTTGTGATGTGTAGCAAGCTTCCCCTGGGTAACTAGCAAAGTCAGTTATTTTAGGTGGTGGGGAACTATCAGAACTGGGCAGAATGTGAATCCCTTCTTCCCAAAGAATAGAACAGTGAGGCACTTGTAAAATCAAAATGGATAAAAAAAGCGTTTGTAACCAGTAACTGCAGAGAACGTATCTAATGAGAATAGATCTTCAACATATGAACTAAAGCCAGGAATATCAAGTTTTCATCCCGTATTTCAGGCTAAAAAACATCCTAAACAACAGAGGAGAGAGGAAATAGCTTTCAGCGCCCATCACTGCAGAGTGGGACCCATCCCTGGGGTTCCTGGGCCTTCCCACTCATGTGTTGCACAGGGCTGGAGCTCAGGCAGGCACTGCTGCTGGGGTCTGAGGGTTTCTTTTGCCATCAGAAAAGCTGCAGGGACACAAGAGGCTTGGGTCTCTTTCCATGCCATTTTTATGTAACACAGCTCCATTCATTTCAGGGGACATGCTCCTGTTTTTTGCAGTGTAAGCAAAGGGACAATCCCTGTGCAGGATCTCATAAAGATTAACTGTATTCCTGTAATATTCTGAGTTATCACAGCTTTGTAAATTAAGAGTTTCCCTACAATAAAACCTGGTCAGAATCACTCTGCCCCAAAACAGATTGTTTATGATCTTTAAAAGCCTGCCTAAAAAATAATCCTGTGGCACTTGAAGTGGCTTTCCACAGTATGTAGCTTTGTATGCCGGATGGATTCCTTCAATATGTATTTTTATATGCTAATGGACATGCAAAATGTATAGAAAGGCTTCAGACTGCAATTCCTAACATACATCCATTTCCCCAAAGTCAACCCTCTTGACAGCCACCTCAATTGGCAACAAAACAGATATAAATACAGACACAGCAGAGTTTGGGGTATCTGTTAATATTTACATAGGCTGCCACTGGGCCTTTCAGCAGCACAGCTGTTCCCATCTGATAACTCTCTGCCTCCAGTCACAACTGCAGTTTTATTCCATGGAGGAATATGTACAATCATAAATGTGATATGACTATCCAGCCTGGTTATTAGTCTGCATTTCTCCAAGGACCATTTTGATGTTCCAGATATACTGTGTGTTGAAGAAATGCTTCAGGGACTACTAGTTTTCACAGCTCCTCTATCATATCTTTTCATAAAATTCCCAGGACTAGTTTTACTAGGGTGCAACAGTCATAATACCTGGTGCGTGAATGTCAGCCTGTAAGTGTGTATGTCCTTATACATAAATAGCTAGATGGATAGATACAGATAGAGATGCAATAAGCTTTTAAGGAAAGTGTACTTCAGAGGTACTGAGCAGAATCTAACAGCAGTATCGGCTTAGAAAAGAGAGCACTCTCTCCTCTTTCTGCAGTAGAACTCAACACCTTTTACATCTACTACACAAACAGAGGCCAAGTTCTTCTCCTGCTATGCTGCTGTGTTCAGGTAAATCCCCAAGGAATTGAGTGAGATTAGCATGTGGCCTCTGCTCTGCGCCTGCTTGGGAGGTTTCAGCCCCTTGTCCCAGACAGGGAGCTCTACCCCTGCCCCATCAGCTTCACGTGAGCTGCTGTGGAGAGACCCTCATCCTGGAGGCTTCTGCAGAGCAGAGACAACCCAAGGGATCTGTGTGCCACTGCAAGGATGGGACGCAGCACTTCTTTGTGACTAAACGCTTCCTAGGTTCATATTCATATAAAGATATGATTATATGAGCAAAACTTTGCAGAAATATTTCTATCTTCCTCGTTTATCTGAAAACGGGGACAACAGCTGATCAGTGGAGCTCACTGAAACACTGCTTTGATGTGGAGCTCTGCTGAAGCCCATACACAGGCCATAATTCACTTACGCAGGACCCGCCAGCGCGCCAGGCATATTACTTACATGTATTGTCTTCTCAGACACTGACAATTCAACTTTTTTGCTCAATAAATCTTCATCTTCTAAGTCAAACTGAGTATTTTCTTCTAAATAATAGAACTGACAATGTTATGTTTCAACACAAACGGATTATAAAACTGTCAGCCCCAGTTCTATTCCCCAATATCTATCCCTGTCAACAGTGTTTGACAGTGTAAATTTCAGCTTACAAATTTGAGCAGGTTTTCACAAGGCTGCAAAGGGAATGGGAAGGAGGGAGAAGAGAATGAACCTCTGTGTGGCTCCAGCCCTGATTCATTTGTGCTCTCACACAGCCAGATGTCTCTGCTAAAAACATTATCACTCCCGTGGCCAAATGGGAGGCATGGGCCAGGGTAATCAGAGCTTGCAATTATTAATTAGTTTCCATCACATAAACCACATTTTTGTGTGCCTTAAAGTGCAGTGTGTTGGGTGAATGCTGAAGATATCATTAATCATCACTAGATAGGCTCCGACTTAATCACATATCACCGCCCTGTACAGCACGCAGTGGGATTTGGCTGTCACTACCACTGTACTACATTTGCATTTATTTTAATAGCAGGCAGAGAAGTAAAGAAACCTGCTATGCAGGATAAAAGCATCTCTGTAAATTCAACCGCAGTCCAAGAGCCCTTGTGCTATAACCAAATCCAAGCCACCAACAGCTTAGGGAACTCACTTTAATAACACCACTTACAATTTAAAAGGCAAAAAAAAAAATAAGGAGAGCGGAGGCAGAAAGCTGTCCCATCATCTGCAGCCATATATAGGCTCACCCCAGCATGAATCAGTAAATGGACATCCACAACAGATAGAACTGCAGTATAAACACATCTGTTCAGTGAGTATAATCCATAAAAGACTTCAAAACAAGAGCTGGGAAGCAACATCCAAGCTGTTGCAGTTAAAAATCATTATTAAATGAACTAGAATCCAGTTAATCCTTTTTTTTTTTCTTGAGCTAAAAGTCCCACTGATTTTACAAGGAATACAAGAAAGACAGAAGCAAATAATAATATTTAAAGGCCTAGAAATTTTCATAACATGAGGAACCTGACAAGCACCAAATATTTAAATACAATATTCACAATCTGTTATGCAGGGCCCAGATGGGTGATTTGCTGAGCAAAAGTCTCATATTACTGGTGAGGCATGAAAAATTCCTTTAGAAAAACCTCTAGAATCCTTACTGTCTTGCCCAAAGGATGCGGCTCCAAAATAATTTCTACAGAACTGTCCAAAGCATCTTTTCTGATTTCTGGACTTGGCAGTGGCAGTGACCACCACAGCCAGGACATGCTACAGAAAAAAAGAAATCCTTTATTTGTATGTGTGAAATTAAAATATGGCTGCTTCAGAACTGAGTGCTTCCTCCTTGCTCTGTTATGAAAATGGGAGAGCATTCTCAACATCCTTCTCTGAACTTTAGGTTCTTTTCCCTTTTTTATGATTTTCCTCATTATTCCTCTCTTTCCTAACACAAATACTACCAAGCTAGTCCATCTCCCCTCACAGGGACATTTTCCATGTCCCTAAACATTCTTGTCACTTTCTCCTCATCAACTTCTAATCCCCAAAGCGTCCACACATTCGTCCCAGAGCTGTGATCAGACCCTGAGAAAAAATGTTGGTACAACTGGTGAATCATTTCTCAGTCTTCTTTGAGTAATGCCCAGGCTTGCGTTCAACTCTGCTCCTAAATTCAGTTGTAGTCTAGAAAACTACAGTTGCTGTCTTTGCGAGCTAAAGTTTCTCCACTGTGATGAACTGTAAGAATGGAGGGCTCTGGTATTTTCTTACTGTTAAACTTGGGCATTTGACCCCATGGAAAGAGCCCTATTATCTTTTCCCATCAACACAAATGCCTAACTATTTAATATTACCCTTTTGTTTTTGTGGGAGGAAAAAAAAATGGAAGAATTAATCTCATATACTCACGTGGGGTTAAAGAAGTGCCATGTTTTTAAAAAA
>JAUBOD010000180.1:176100-198930 GCA_032353885.1 Nothura maculosa
TGGTAGTAAGCAACTAAGCAGGCCTGCATGTAAGGCACAAGTCAGGCTAAGCAAGGAATGGAGCATATCCGTCTCAACAGCAGAAACCTTTAATCTAGATAACAGAAAACTTGTGTTTTTGAACATCTTGATATGTCCTGCTCAAAAGTGAATCTTGTTTGTATCTTTGTGCAATAGGAAAACAATCCAAAGCCTGGGATAGATAATATAAAAAAAACAGTTGCTAGGCACTGTGAATATAGATTATTTATCTATTTCACACTTCACAAGAAGAAACAGGCTTTGCAGGGAAATTACCTAGTTTTAAAGAGGTCGTTAAAATTTTATTACTAGAGTGCAGCTCTCAGATGCTCTGAAGAGCTATTCATACTAACAAGCCACTGCACACATTTGAGCAGGACTTCACAGTCTCACCTTGACCTTTTTTGTCATCTTAAGATGAAAAGAGAACAGCTGGGCAGGTTTCTACAAGACTGAAGACAAGCACATTCTGGAGGAAAGACACCTCTCCTGCCAGCACTCGGGACAGCTCACCCTGGCTCTGTTGAGTTGCTCTTCTTTTCTACAGAGGCAGGAAATTCTAGCCAAGGCATCTGAATGAAGCTACCAAATTCTACCAAAAGAGCATGTGAATGAAGCAGCATCTGACTTGTACACTCTTGTACAGCCTCATTTGTTGTAAGTAACATGAACATCTAACAATCTTGTACACATACTCACTCACCAAGGCCTATGAAAGATGACAGGAGAGTTTTATCCTCCAAAGTCACCTGCAGATAGAGGCTCAAGCCAAAGTTGTCCTAATGGCAAACCAACATATTTAGGCTATTTTGACTTAGGCAAATCTACAGAGATGCTTGTTACGTTGAAATCCACTTGCAAAGAGTTATGAGAAGACTGTATCTTTCTTTTGGGAAAAGACAGGAGTCCAGCTCCAACCATTACCTTCACACAATCATACAAAATGACAGGTTTTCTCAAAACATATCCCTTAGGAGGAGGCAACCTGTCTAAAAGAAACTTTTTGTTTTTAAGTTTAGAATCCTTTTCACACTATGCAGTCTTTCACTCCATTCGAATATACCAAAAGCATAAATAGTAATCTATGTCCAAAACAGGGAAGTGAAACACACCTTTTCATTTTAAATATCATTCTTCTGTCATGCAATTTTGGTGCAAATATATGTGCTGACTATATTTCTGAAATACATTCAGGTGTGTGTGTGTGTGTATATACATATATAACCTGCAATATATACCAGTTATCTTACTACTAAGGTATGTTTATTTATGGGTATTAAAGAGAAAATTTATCAGAATACATGACAGAGAAGACCAAATTGCGCCTAACAGTTGAACAGTTTTAGGACAGCAGTCTTAGGACAGCTGCAGTTCTGAGCAATACTTAGAAAACTTTGTGAGATTGGTATTTTAGGGATTTTTATAGAACACAAGCTTTGACTGTACCAAAAAAAAAAACTGAGAGGGGAAGAGCCACAGAAACTTGTAACTGGACAAGATCCATTTGCAAACATAGTTTGGGTCTCAGAGTCCAAACTGATTACAAGAGGAGTGGAAGGAGATATTGACGATCTAGTCTCAAGATTGCTGCAGAGTTAAACTGGCTGATTTTACAAACTTTTTCCAGATTTTACCCTGGAAGGACCTAACTCGACCCTCTTTCTTCATTTCCAAAGGATCCACTACCACACACTACTGCCAACCAATTAATAAACACAATAGGATTTCTTCCTGTTTAGTGCAGCTATTCTTATATATTCCTGCTTACAACTCCATCTGGATGGAAGTGTCCAGCAAAACAACTTAATCAATATTAGTTTAATATTTTAACTTCAGCTTTTCTGAAAAGCACAAAAGTTGTGTCAAGTACTTTTCTTATTCTCCACTTACCAGCCAAGGAGCCAACATAAAGGTATTTAATCAACACCACGCTCTCCCAGGTAGCTACGTGGCATTTTGTATAGCTGTTGACTCCACAGTTGAATGGTTCCACGAGAGACATTTCCTCTGACCGCTGTAAAGAACCTTTGAGTCCAGCAGGTCACGGTGACTGTGGTGGTGACGGGACGGCTGTTGGCTTCTCCACACTGTGCAGTGTTGGATTCACTGGCAGTGCTCCGTCCCAGCCCCCTGCACAGCACAGAGCACCAGGGAGGGCTCTGGGCTTTGCTACCCAGCGCATCTGAAAGCACCAGTATCATGGGGATCCTGCAGTGGGGACTCACTGACTTGCAAAGCTGGGTATCTTAAAGCTTTAGGACTCACCTTGTTAATTTGTAATCTAAGATTCAGCATTAGCCTCCACGCTGAGTGTCTATATAATCTACCAGTAGTATCTTCTATGCTGTAATTTGGCTTGGAAGAACAAATAATGGCCACAGCTTAAGAATTAAAATAAATCTTTCCAAATTAAGGTGAAATTTAGAGAAATAGTCTCTATATTAACCAGATGATTGATTTTTCAGCTCTTTCTTTCCTCTCCCACAGGGAAATTTTCTGCTAACTTATGTGTGAAAAAGTAATTGAAATTAATGAAGCTGCTTTGTTTGTAGACTTTTAATAGAAGAAATAGAGGTCATCTTTCCAGGTCATTAGATGAAGAGGATCAATATCAACATAATTTATTTGAACTGAGCCTCCTAGAATTAATTTCAGATTGTTCTATAATTGTTCATACAAAACAGCTCCCGCCAAGCTGGGGCTAGTCTAGCAATTCAATGACATCTCATGAGTCTTTATTTAAGTTATCGGAAATTCAGGATGGCTGATAAAAACATATGACCTGAAAAAAATCCCAAATCCATAATATGGAACGAAAGCAATAAAGTTCCTTTATGCCATGAGAATCTTAGACTAGAAAAGGTTAATCAGATGTAGGCATCGATTACTCCTAATGATCTGGTGCATTTAGAAAGAATAGGGGGGTGGGAAATAGAGCCACGCTGCCCCTGGCGCCCACCAGAGCGCAGGCCAGGGTGGTCATTCCCTGTCCCTTTGCTCAGGGGCCATCGGATGGGGCTCAGGGCTCTGCCCTGCTGCTGTTCCCGTGCTCTGCTCCTGCACACTTAGGGAGCAGGGGCCCTCCCTGCACCTCATACCGCGGCTTTGTCTGTCCCTGTCCACGCAGCACTGGCAAACTCAGCTGTCTGTTCAGAGCTCGGGGCCCTCCCTGCGATGAGCATCACTGGCAGCTGGAAAACAAAATCCTTTAGCATTAGATTATCTTTTTCTCCAGCAGGTCCCCAACTATAACGGTGAGCACCTTGCTGGAGGGCACCGAGGTCCTAGAGCGCAGTGTGAAACTGGAGCCCAAGGCGGCCGTGGGCGGCAGGCGGGCTGCGGCGGCGGGCGCGCGCCAGGGGGCGCCGTGCCGGGAGCGCCGGCCGCGCGCGCGGGAAGGGAGCGCTCCCGGGCTGGGCGCGCTCCAAAATGGCATTTCTGGCCCGAAGAAACGCACTCAGACAAATATGTTTTCAGATACTGCGCAAGCACGGCTCTGCAGTTACCTCCCTGCAAAGTCCTGTAAGCGCATTACATAATTCACTAAGCAGATTTTCAGAAAAATGGGAATGTTCTCGGTCACTTTAATTACAGGGGAAATCTGCCTTTGCAGAGGTTTATGCTATCACTTTCTCTGTGGTGGTGATCCATTAATCTTCCCAAAGCCAAGGTAAGATTATAGGTGTAATTTTATGTCTTTTTAATGATCACTGGGGAGTTCTTGCAAAATTTGAGAAAACCCACAGGGAGCAGAGGCCTCCCGAGGGCTCCCGAGTGATTTTGGCAGGGCATCAGTTTCTCTGTATTTATATAAACCATTTCAGCTCTTAAACATTCCCAGCTTGCACCGCAGGCAAAAACGACGATAACAAAAGGGGTTCGTGAGCGAGCTGAAGAGCTGGATTTCCAGTTCTTTCTTATATTATGCAACCGGGTCATTTCAAGCCAGTGGAGAAGGAAGTACAGCTGAGATGGAAGCACATTAATATTGATAACGCTTCTTTGGAAATGGGGATAAGAGGTTCTACCCCTAGATAAGCATGAGGGATGGAGCTGGGAGCTGACCTGAAGGGACTTGTCTGCATTTCACGTGACCTGTTGTGTTCAGCAGGACAGACGTAACCAGTGCCAGGCATTTCCAGGGAGACCTGGAAACCTCCGTGCCTAGGGTGGACGATGCACATCTTGTGCATTCACATTCAGCCTCTCCATGATTTTGACTTTCTTTTCTGCCTGCTCTCCTTAGCACCACAGCTTTGTTTTCCTTTATATCCTTGTTTCTTTACTGCAAAAATGGCCATACTGCTGAATTTCTCTTCCTGTGTAAGGTAAAACACAACAAGCACAGCCTGTTGTTCCCGTATTTCACAAAGACATCACTTTGCCAACAGGAATTTGGGGGCAGGACCACAGCTCTTTTCTATTTAGTGCTCAGATTTAAATATGGAGCTATGAATCTCTGTTGTGCAGCCTGCTGATTAGGGGCAGGATTTGTAGGGATTCTGCTCATCGTTCCATAGGCTGTCGTTTCATAATGGTTACATGTGAGATTTTCATGGAGCGGGGCTAAAAGGGGCTGTCCCTTTCTATTAAGAGCTTTTAAAACAACTTAATATTTTGTGACAAAAAAATAAATGCAGTTGGGATTGGAAACCTGCTCGTTGTTGTTAAGAAAAGATGCTGTAGTTGAGGGATAAATGCTTGGTGAGCAGAAACTGCTCTTCAAAGCAAGGAACAGCATGCTCTGCTCTGCAAAAGAGGGAGCACCCTGCCTGGGGCCCCTGCCACCCCTCTCCATCCCATGGGGATCCCCCATCCCCATTATTTTTTTTTCCCCACACTCTCACGGCCCCTTCCCATGAACCAGCATTGCCTCCAAATGTATCCCGATGCCAAGAGCAGCCCTTCGGAGCCTGATGAGAAGGGAGCCATGCTGTGCCTTCAAATGAAAACCAGAAAAAGCCGTCTCTGCCACATACATTTGCCAGGTGTATTTTGGATTGAACGGGAACACTTGCACTTCTGTGAGGGTTTCTAAAACACAGGCGTTTGTGGTGGTGTTAATTCTGCTAGGATGGCCTTGCAGCTATGGCCAACTCTGGTTTGGGACTCCTGAAAGGAAGCAATGTGGTTTTTTACGTATCCAAGTCCCAGGCCCACTTCATGGTCAAAAGCATGTTTAGCTGCCAGAAAACAAGAAGGAAACATGTCCAGATCAATTCATTGATTAACCTTCAAGCTGAAGGCAGCAGAATGCTCTTCCTGGAGAGAGGAGGGAGAAAGGCTCCTTTAATAATCACACAGTGCTAATAAAGTGCTCTGAGTATGCTAAAACTCACTCTGATGCACTGAAGAGACATTCTAGCAGATTTAAACAACTTCATCTTCCCTTCCTTGAAGGGGCTTTCAGACCGATTTTTTTTTAGAAATGATGACAAATTTGAGATGCTGAGCACCATGACATATTGGAGTATTTCAAAATGTTTATCTAGAGAGACAAATGCTTTTCCAATTGTGACTCCTTCTCATTTCAGCACCAATATTTCTGTAGTCCAGCATTTTTGCCTACTATTTTTTGAGCCAAAATACATTTAGGTGCTTTAACTATTAAAGCAACATGAAGTGTTTCAAGAGACTGAGCACTTGTTGGTATTTTATGTGAATGGGGCATGTTTTTCAAACCCAAATTATCATAGCAGGGGCATTCTTCACAATTATATAAAGGTGCTCACAATCCACAAATCCTTAAATGGTACCAGAAGACTAGAAGACGAAGAAGCAAAAAAGCCTTAAGTGCTGCTGCAGCAAAGTAAGAGGCAGAGTTTAAGAGGTGGGGAAGTCACCTTTTTATAAACCTGAAAGGAAGGAAGAAACCTGCTTCTGCTGGTTTGCTTGACTTCAGTGTCCAGCTGCTGGATACTGAATGTTTTTTTCTCCCTCTCTCCATGGTGAACTTGCCTTTGATTATTCCTTGTGAATTCATAACCTATATAAGGCAGCAGTCCATGGTTTAATGTCAAACAACAATAGCTAATGTACTACCTGAAATCTCTTAAATTATGGGCGCTGAAGCAGCACATTTCCTGGCTCTTTAATGCAACTGCCTTATTTTTCTTATCTTTTGCTGACACGTGAATAAAATTAAGATGATACTGAATATACTGGCAGAGCAGAATCATTAGTCAATGTCAGGCATTACTGAACATGGAAAGTACCAGCAGAGAGAAGAAAATTACCTGCCGTTTTCAACCCAAGCTGCATTGTATCATATAGTATCAATTCCTGTCCCTACTCAGAAAATGCCAAAAAAAGGAAAAAAAAAAAAAGAAAAAAGAGAAAGAGGAATTTTTTTTTTCTTTTTTTTCTTGTTTACCTTTGAACTTTCACTGAATCCTCTTTTTCTTAAGTTTGTCTGGTAAACAGCAGATATAACTTTGTCCCTTTTGCTCATCTGCATTTCTGCTGAAAGGGCAAAACACCCATCATTTAATTCCGCACCAAAAACGCTGCATGAACACGTGCTGGAGCTTTGGGCTGCTCAGGCTGTAGAGCGTGAAGCCGCCAGACACAGCTCCAACAAGATAAAGATAAGAGGAATATGATATAGGTGGGAAAAGAGCCAGGGAAGGAGGTTTAGGAGGGCAGATGAGGAGCGAAGCACATGGTTAGAGGAAAGCTCCCTCATCCCTATTTGCCAGGGTCAGAGGAACCTCTTACAGGAATGCTGCAAACATTGCCTGTTTAAAACAGGCAAGAAAATTCTTTGCAATCATTTTCCCAGACTAAATCAGAATTATTCTCACAGCATCAACAAATGCTAAAAAGAGAGGAAGCAAGCTCTGTGAGATGAGGGGGATTTGTGCCTCAGAGAAAGTTACTAAGTGCTGCCCTGCCCAAACCCAGTATCTTCAGTTCTGCAGAGCAAGTATTTTGTATCACTGAGTTATGGTCATTTTGAGAGCTCCACTATTACAGACTAGCGTCAGACGCTTATTGCCTGACAGACAGGCAAATCTGAGACACAACAACACCTCTCGGCACACTTTCAGACTTCTCTCCACACTGTTAGCATTAAAAACTCCTTCCAGCATCATCGTTACTGTAAAATTATCATCACTGGGTGTAAGGAAAGAATCAAACAGACAAGTATTTAGGTGCTCCATATCAAAAGCAGTTCTTTTGCTTACATCTCATCCTCCTTTGGATTCTCTGGCATTCATGTCTTTGTTGTTTCTTTTCTTTGGCAGCAAGTGGCCACAGGAAGCCTTGCCAAGTCCCCAGAAGTTTGTCTCTTAGGGCTGCTGATTTGTTTGAAGATGCTCTTTTCTTTTGAAGTGGTTTCCTGTATGAACTAGTTGCTTCAGACTCTGTATCTAGTTTGAGTGTCACCTGTGCTAATAAGCAGGAGTTGTGGACATCTCTCACAGTGTTTAAAGATGTAGCACTGTAGCAATTTACAAAAGAAAAAAAAAAAAACCCCAAAACCAACTAGTTAGTTCTTTTATCTAGAGTGAGGAAGGCTGTTGGTTACAGGTTTCGATCTGCAGAAGATTTGCTGAAAGGCTCAGGTTAGTATTACTTGTGATCTAAATGCAATATGCTTAGTACATTACTGCCATCCTTCTTGCCAGAAGCCAGGACTAAATTACAGGGTAATTCAGAGTCCCCAAACTTTGACTCTTAAAAAAGGAAAGAATTATTGGGAAGACAGACCACAAGAAGGAGTGAAAATTCTATCTCAGTGTCCCATTACTGTTGTGGAGTTTCTACTACTTTGTCTCCATGTATTTACAATTAACAGCACTGGATACTTCTCAAGTAAAATTTCAAGGGGAAACCAATGGGATTTGATAGAAAAGAAGCTAACCTAGAATTACAGGGTATAATGCTCATAATCCTCCTTTTGGCATACAGTTGAGCTGGGAAGTTAAGGGTAAGCCTTTGACCAGATGTCTGCTCTTCTCCCACCAGCTCCTTACAGTAAAGCCTACAGCTTAGTGGAAAGTGTCAAGATGCTGCTGCAACAGTCCTCACACTTCCATCCATGCAGTGGATGAATACACAGGTTATAGGGCTCTGCCAAGTCTAAACAAGACAGAGGAGCTGAAATGATAAAGTGAAGGGCAAGGAATTGGGAATGACTGAATTAAATAGAAGGAAGATTTACACTGAGGAAAGAATGGATGCTATTTTGCCAGGACACTCACAGTAGAGTAAATGAATCAAATACAAAACAGGCAAAAATCTTGCTTTCTGAAGGAACAAACTAGGAAGGGTTTTTAAATATTATTTTTTGTATCTTTATTTAACTTTAAGGGTTCCATTACTTATTTTTCACTTCAGGACTTTGTGAACTGGCTGTAAAGATATGCATTCTGGTTTTGTACTACAGAAATAAACTCCCACCACATTAATTCTCTCACTCCATGAGAATTATTTTGTCTTGTCGTTTTCCAAAGCACCTTTGAGAAGATGGTTATCCATAAATAACAGCCAGAAACTGGCTACACAGTCTGTTACCTACTTTTCCATTGATCAGTTGGTGAAAAATCCACACAAACTAAAGAGAACAGTGCCAGCAGAAAAAATACCACTTGTTTCACTGAGACAGATGTATACTGTTAAATATAGATTTTACAGAATTGTTGGTTTCTAAGTTCATAGGATTCATTTCCACTGTTTCTCAGAGGTTCTTTCTCATCTCCCATGTCATTGTCTTTCATTTGTACAAAATAGGCAGGAGAAGCTTTGCATTCGTAATGCCTGTCAAGAGATTTCAAGTGGATCAACATATGAAGAGCATAGGCAAGAACTAGAAGCAGAATCAGTGACATAACCAAACCCATAAGTATTGCTGGAGAGAAAAAGGATGCACAGTCTTTCGCATAGGCAAAATGTCCTTCTTGAATGTTAAAACCTTGAATCTAAAAAGAAAACAGAAGGGCTCAAGTTATATAAAACCTTTACTGTCCTCATCACAAACTCCTCCGCGAATTTGCTACTAAAGCCAGCAAGACATCTTAACCTAATGTCTTCCTATTGTAAAAGTGTTTCTAGCAGTGCTAGCTGAAGTTAACAATCAGAGTTTATCCAGGTCAGTCTTCTAGAAACAGCCAGTTATTCTAATCCCCCTAGCTCTGGGGCCAAAAGGATTTGCAGCTTTATTTTAAACAAAATCTTCTATGATCACTTTTGATAGCCCAGTCACATTTAATTGTCAATGGCGTGCCTTTCTAGCTTATAGTGCATTTACAGCATCATTGATTGAGAATCTGCAGATTCTTTGTTTCAAATTGTCCAAGCTGAAACCAGGAGGTTTACCAAGGCTGCATGCAGGGAACTGGTCTGCTTCCCCAAAACAAGTCCATGGGCAATTTACCTTATGGTGAGAAAGTGCAGACCTACTTTCCTTCCATTCCCATTTTTTAGCTAAACCCTACCTCAAAACCTAGTTCCCTGCATTTATTTACTTATATACTTATTTTCTCCCTGTCTTCTCTTAAAAATAATTTCTGAGCAATTTTTGACTTTTTTTTTAATTGCTTCTGAAAAGGGTCACTAAATTGGAGGCCAGTAAATCAAAAAGCTGCTTCATCCCCAGTGGGATGTTCAGCTCTGGGCTGTGAAGCAGTGACATTCTGTATGTCCTGTAGTGATCGAGAGCTAGGGCAGTGCAATGCAGCGGGACCATTTGAGGTGGGATTCATCCCCTCATTTAGGTATCTAAAGGGAGTTATCCTAGTCCAGTCCTCCTAGGCACCTCTGGAACAACACTGATCTCCTAAAGTTAGGACTAAAGATGACCCAGGGAAATTATCCACTAGCTTTAGAGTAAAACTTGTCTAGCTATAGACAGGGCATGAGATTAAAATTCCTAGGCCTCAAAACTCAGATGAATCCCAGTGACTGGATGCTGCTACTGATGCTGGTTTTAAGAGTCCAGGCCAGAAGGATGTAATTCAGAAAGGGACATTCACATTCCATACTGAATAGAACAATTAAAGGCTTATTTTCCCCTCAATTTCTCTTCCATGTTTCATGAAGATCCTATAAGCTTATGTGGAAGGTCCTAACATTTTCTTGGCACAAACTGCCAAACCTTCTATTAGCCTAACTAGTGTATCCATTTGGTCCAACTTTTTGATTATTACCTGGAAATCAATAAAAGTGACTTCCCAGAGCTTCGAAACATCATTTGGGGAGCTGGGTACGAGGAGTGCATCATATCTCTGCAAGCTGCTCACACGGTCACAGTGGTAGGAGTAACTTGACGGCGCGTATATTCTGGTTGCATTGAATGTGGCTTGTACAGAGTGGTTGTAAACAAGCTGCAGTCTGTGTAAACTGAACCAGTTCTGAACAGACAGCTGGTAATAGCTGGTTGTTAATAAGAATCTGAAAATATTGTATAGGAAGAAAGAATTAAAACAGGTCTAACTAAGAGCTGCACCTACTAAATTCCTATGTTGAACAACCTTAGAAGACTCATTGAAATTATCAAAGATGCATTCATTTGTATTACTGAAAACTCTAGCAATTTTTTCCATCTTTAAGAGGGCCCGGAAAGCACTTTGGAGTTCTCTGGAACTAGCAGATGGACAGCATCATTCCCTCCGTTGTTAGGGGGCCACAGGAATGTCACTAGTGTGAATGTCGAGCAATGGAGCTGCATAGTGAGGACGCTACTGGCCCATGGCTGCCCAGACACCTGGCTACTGCACAGAAAAGCTTTTCTTCTTTTCTCCTAAATGGCCGAGGAAAACATACATGCAGTGCTGGCATTGCACTCGCATTAAAGACAGGGATTTTTTTTTCCCAAAATTCAGTTTGCACATGTGTTACACACATTTGAAACACACGATGTATTATTTGACAAGTAATTTTGTTTTCTTGGATCACTGAGAAGCAAATGATGTAGGTCACAGCCTGATGCCTGAGCAGCCCATGGCATCAGTTCTTTCAGCAGAATTCCCAGATAAAAATTTAGCAAGTTAGCAAGACTTAGTGAAATTCTCAAGCAGGAGTAAATTCTATCCTGAGTAGGGCAGTCAATACTGAAAAAGATATGCCTTAAAACAAAATAGAAAGAGAAAAAGACAGCCTTGTTAAATGCAGGTCTCTTCTGTGGCTTGATTCTATAATCAACAATTTTACCAAACTATTTTTGTGCACGCAAAGTCTTTTGAATCAAATTTCACAGGTAACTGCACAACAATTCATTCAAAAGATATCAGCATTCAATTACCTAATAACTTATCATAAAAACTTACCTCATAACAAGTCCCTTTAGATTGTCAATGTCACCAAACTTCAGAGAAAGCCTAAGTGAAAAAGATAATGATGTTAAATGCTGGATAAAAGCTTGAGAAACAAGGAAAAAAGGAGCAGAGAAGATTAAGCACAGTTATGTATAAGCCTTTTTCTCGGTAGACCTTTGAAATCAGTAGAAAAAAACAAAAGGATTAAATCTTACTCCAACAAAATCTAGTAGTTTAGTTGTTAATTTGAATAAGGCCCAGACTGTACAGGAGAGAACTCCACACTTAACCCTCCACACAAGCTTAAATTCTGCTGTTTCTAACATCTATGATAAGAATAATGAGGTTCACTTTACATCTGCTCTCCTTCTTAAGTCAACTAGACTAATTTATAGGAAGCCTCTTAGTCAACAGCCACCTGCACACACTATCAGAACACATACTATGTGTATGCAGCAACATTTTCACCTTTGCACATAGCAGAGCATAACAAATGCAGATGGTATCCGAGTTCCAACTTCATACACATGCAGCACTAGAGCTATAATAATATATTCATTGTGAAGCTGCTCTACATGGCTTACAGTCACCATCTGAAATTTTCTAAAGTGCAAAGCCATGGCAGGTTTCTCGTATCCATCCATACTGTACCACCTGTGAAAGCCCCTGGCGTACAGGGGCTCCAAGCCACATGCTACAAGGTTTGCTCCTCCAGGAGCTATTTGTTGGCCTTGCTACTGCAGACTAGCTGCCCTGGCAGGGCAGGATGACTCCTTACACTGCACTGTCTTCACTGCAGTTTGAATCTCCAACATCCACAGTTGCATGGACACCAAACGTCTTCTCTGTCAAATCCAGCTGAGTGTGGTTTTTGAATTTAATCATGATCCTCTTGGCCCAGAAGAGAATGCAAGGACGGCCGTTAACGGTGACATTGAGAGGGCTGTAGTGGCTGTGCATGAGCGGCCTCCTGGCTTCTCTTTCCAACTGTTCTTTCCTGCTCAAGTTGTAGTTGACCACCTGATTAACCACATGAAAGATGAGAACCAAAAGATGAGCATGTCAGTATTTAGTCTATATCCAACCAAAATAAACGAGGCCAGAACTTTAGAGCACCTGCTCCTACAGGTCTCACCTGGAGTGGTCACAACTGAGCAAAGCTAAACCAACAAGATACTCACCCCAGAAGGAGATTCACTTAGGGCAGTTCTAAGCATGACAGCAGTACACTAAAAAGAACGAAGCTTGGGCCAAGGGTACAGCCTGCCATTCAGCACATTAGACAGCTGTCCATCTGAAAGAAATACCTACAGGGTAGGTGGCTTGGGCCACAGGTGGCTTTAAAAACAGACCCTTGCTGCAAAGGCTTCTGTATGAATCTATGACTTTATAAATTATTGGAATATCTACCTTTATAAAACCATTAATTTAGAAATTTAAAATCTGGGTACTAAGGGTTTTGTGTCCTCCATAGATATCAGAAAAAGATTAACTCTTCCCAGTCAAATTTCACAGCTAAACAAGGCTGATTTGCCTGTGCAGCAATATAACTTGAGACAATGTGCTAAAACTCAGGAAGGACTTGAAAATTTAATCCTCGTTTTCATATTTCAAGCTAAGATTTCCAGACAACACAGGCTCTTTTCCATCTGCAGACATGTCAAAACTGAGAATGCTAATGCATGTAATGTCTGCATGGCTGCCCTGTATGTAATATGAGAGTGCAAGTTCAAATCATGCACAAACAAAAGTATTCTGTGTTTCAGCCATAAACATCGTCCTCTCAGGCTGCAGCAAGGATGCAGTTAAGCTCCAAAGCTTTGTCTTAGCTTAAAGATAGATTTGTTTTTTTGCTGTTCAGATTAGCAAATCAAGTCTCCCAGCTCAGACCCTGAAAGACCCCTTTGATACTTGACCTTACAGATGGCACAAGCCTGATTTAGGAATTAAAATTACTAGGTACTTGCAGCAGCAAGCAAGGTTACGACAACAGACACAGAATTTAACGCAACAGCTATCAAGCAAGAGCATTACAAATGCCTTTGGGAGAAATTAAAAGCCTATTTTCTGCATAAGTACAGGAGAGAACAAAATAATCATATTATTTACGTTAGATTGCATCTTTTACATGATTCTTAATGGGAAATCTTCCTGCCATCAGTTTTTAACAAAACATGCAGGCTGGATGGAGAAGTTCCCACTGAATTTAGCAACCAGCACTTTTGCTTCAGCAATTCTGTTTGTACCAAGCATATAAAGACATAAATAAAATACTGGTCACTGCAGTCAGATAGTATTGTGCTGAACATGGACATCAGGATTTGGTTCTTCCAGAATGGCTCTGTGCTCTAAACCATTGCCAGTTAGCACCAGCTACACCACCCAAAGTGCTACCCCACTGCTCAGAAGAATAGATAGATTGGAATACAGGTATCTGCATTACCCCACCATGGCCTTGACTACTCCACTGGCTATCACTTGCATGTAAATAATAAGTCATTTAATGCAATAATGTAAGTTAAAAGATCTCAAAACACCATGAAAAGTAATTACATATCCTATGTCTTCATGTGTTACCTGTGTAATTGCTACTTGATTTATGTTAAATTTTGGCTTCACACCACCGTCAAAACGTCGACCTGCAGAAGAAAGTGTGTTGTGAGTCTACAAAGAAACAAATGACCAATTATAAAAGCCTAATCTTGCATATCTTAAAGCCTTTACTTATAAGAACTCCAGGACTCCACAATTAAAGGGTTCAGCCTATACATTTATTGTATTTTATTATTTATTTATCCCACACACAGTTAAGAGGCTACTTTTCTCTTCATACAGACCACTTCTCAGAGGGGGCTATGTGGAATCACATGGCAAAAGCCTGTATCTATGGGCAGTAATTCTTTGCCTGCACCGACAAAGATGTGAATCTGTGACAAAGAAGCTAAATGCTCTCACTGGTTGTCAGGAAAACAAACTTTCACAGGTGACAGACTACTTCACAAACACTTTCCCAGCTTTAGTGAGTGAATACTGCTTTATTTCATGTTCTCACCCAAATCTCAGTCAGTATATGACTATTTTAGCCACAAAAATCTTTTAACGAGTACTTGTTAAAGATACACTTTAATAAAACTTCTGACAGATGCAACACAAATGACAATGGATCTGGGAATGAAGATTTTTTACAGATGAACTAAGAGATTCAGGCATTCAGCTAACTAAAAGTCTTACCATTTCTTTGCAGAAGACCTTGATCTGAAAATGCATGCGAACTAGAAGAGAGGAGGAAAATACTTATTGTATGATATCTGGATTTAATTCTGCATAAATCTGCATAAATCTGTCTATAGATCTGCATAAATTTAATCTCACCAAATGTATGGAGAGCTCCTGGTGTCATAGTTTTATTCAACAGAACACCCCTAGCTCGCTAAGACCACCAGAGCAGCACAAAGCAACATTAAAGCCAGAGCACTTTCAGCAGGAGAGGTCCCCTCTGCCACTCCCAGCAGTACTGACTGAAAGCTGCATACCCTTCTTGTCCCTTCCACAATCACTAGCAAATCACACTTGCCCACAGAGACCAAGAGCAGCAGCAGCAAGGCTAACACAGACCCTCAGGATGTTATAGATATTGGGGGCTAGTCTGGTTCCAGCCCATAAGCACCAGCACAGACCTTCCTACCTGTCTCCATACCAGGGCAACTACTTCAGAGTTTGTAGCTCCCCACAGTGGATTGATTTGTTGATCTGAAGAAATACCCCCACTTGCAATAGCGCCTGCCAGTGTTCCTTACTAGGTGATAAAACTGGCCAAGAAGTCTTCTGCACCCTGAGATCAGGATCCTATTGCAAGGATTTTCTATCCACTATCCTACTTCCTTCTGCCCACTGCAAAGCCAAATATATTGTAAGGACTAGGAATGCAAGCAGCTTTGAATATTTAAATGTAAATTGTATTGCAAGTAATTTGAATTTAGGTTCAAGCCTTGGTTTCTCTTGGCAAATGGCTGGGTGAGTCTCTCCTCTAGAGAGATTGCCTCCTATGCATCTGTAAGTGCAGCAGCTCTATGTTACCCACTAGGACTTACTGTGGGAGTTACCTCAACTTAACTGTCACCACAGCATCCTTAACGGCGTCAAGACCAAGGCAGAAGGGCTATCACAGCTGAAGCAGAAGTAGCAGCTTTAAAGCCTTCCCTGCTCGCCCGTCAGTGCAGCTCAGGCAGTCTTATTACACTGAACCTGGCTCACCTAAAAAAAAAAAAAAAAAAAAAAAAAAAGTTCTTGACTTTAACAAAGCCCAGATCTCACACGTAATGTCTTGTCTATATTTATGGCTCTAGAGGGCAGAAGGCTCGTCCTTCTGATCCATGTCTGTCCAGTTAAATTTTACTTTTACATAAACACTGTGCACTAACGAGAATAGATCTGTTGTGTCTCCTTGCCAAATCCTCAAACCTAGAAGGCAAAGCAGACAGAGTGGACTCTCCATTGCAGCTTGTCACTTTGTCCCTAAACACCAGGCCTGAAGAACAGCTTTGCTCTAGACTACCAGGCAGGCTCTTCAGTCCCTTCAGCAACTGAAGGCCATGTAACCGAAGCCACTCTCCAAGAGCAGCTGTAACAAAGTACAAAAGGCAGCTAAGCTCTGTTGCTCCACAGTAGTGACTTTAATCAGAGCTGAAAGAACCTTAGAAAGATTTTATGTATTAAAAGGTATAAAACATAACACTGTTTAATCTCAACGGGGCAGTTTCAATTATATACACTGAACCAAACTGTGGAAATTTCACATCAAGAGTGAGCAGCTCTCAGAGATGGGTAAAAAATAGCTCTTACTTTGACAGGCAAGCAGAAGGGCAGACAACTACCTTATGATTCCATGAAGAACCTATTCATGACCTTTATATTTTTAATCTCCTTCGCTCTTTTTTCTTTTTAAAACAAGTTGCTTCACAAGGAAGGAGCAGATGGTTTTGCTAACCCCCAAGGACAGAGGGAACTTGGAAACTGTACTAGGTTGTCACTTTGGTGATAGACTGGACATGTTTCTTGCCTGTTCTTACTTAAGGCTATTGCAGCCTGAGCCCATGTCCAAATAACTACAGATAACGTGGCAGGTTTCAACTTCTTCAAGAGTTCAGGCCAAGAAAAAACAACTTCCATCATAGGGAAGTGGCCACTATGACACACAACTGAAGCGAACCACGCTCACTTTTCCTGCTCAGGAACACTTTTACTAAGATCACTTCATGATTTGATCACATGGCATTTTTTTCTTTCTATTCCATATTTTATCGCACATTGTGCTTCCAGGCCAGAAGACACAACACAGTCCATTGGGAATATTTTTCATGATGACAGCTATAAAAATGAGGCACATCAAGAAATATTAATGTGAATTAATTAAGAATAATAACGTTAGTTATATTTAACTACACAGGTAGTTAAAAGCTCATGGCCTATTATTCCAGTTTGGAAATTTTCATGCTGTGGTGGATGAATGTGCAGACTGAACTACTGAGATGATCGAAGTTTGATGTAAAGTGGCACAATCCAGTTCATTCCCTCACTAAAGGTCTGCAAAGCTTTGTGTTGTTCTGAGAAAGAGAGAGGTTGGTTTTGTTTTCTTGATAATCAATAAAAGAAGTCACTATATAGCTTCCTATCTGGAAAAGGACAGGGCCACCTCCATGGGGTTACATCCAGAATAGGATGGTGATAACCAGCCATTCGCCCTCAGGCCAGCAACCTGTGACAGCACAGCTTAGAGCACACACAAAACCCCACAGATCACACAGGCACGCAACCCCCGAGAACGTGATGTCTCCTCCTTTAGCATGCAGATACTCAAAAATACATGACTGCGCGTTGCTAGTGAAATATTCATGCTTTTATGAGGAATGTAGTGCAGAGAGTGAGTGAGGAACCATCGCAAAGTAGCACAATGTGACAAATGCTCTCAACCCCATGACAGTCTCCCTACACACAAGAGGCAGGTACAGGCAGGCAAGTGAAATCACTCTGCTGAGGTATTCCTGCTTATCTTCCCTCAGCACAAGTCTGTGGGCTGCCTAGAAGTCTAATGATTTATCTGTAGCTCTGATTTAGCAGCGATGCCAGCTGCAACCTCCCCACCTCCTGCACACTCTCCAGCAACTCACTGGGAGGGAGAGGCATCCCTGCAGGATGTGCAGTACTGGCTATTCCTTAGTCTGACCGGGCTGCCAGGGCACAGCCAGCGTACGAGTGACAGCAGGGGACCATCACCTCAGCAATTCCAAGCAAGCATGAGTTCATGTTGATTTTATCAGGTCAGTCAGCTGCTTTTGACACGCAGAACCCTGAGCTGTCAGAAATGTATGTTATTCATGACAGAAATGTCATGGCCTTCAATAATCATCACGCTGTCAAATCAGTAGCCTTTCTAATCAAAATGAAGTTACAGGTGATCCCTTGTCATTTTTACCCTCAACTGAAGTCACTTTCACATATTCAAAGCATGGAAAAAAAAAGTAATAAGGCATTAAAAATACTAATGCACTTTGGTGTAGAATTTTTAATTACGAGACATAGGAAACTAGGTATCACTACAGCTTTCTTCTCCACTTCTTACTGCAAAATTACCATCAGAGGAGCTAGAATTGCAGATCACGTTTAGCATACTGAAGCGTACAGTAGACCTTTAATTTCAAAATAACTTTCTCGGCCATTCTACCCTATAACTTCAACTTTAGTGGCACACGTAGCATATATTTTGATTACTAACAGCATTTCCTTACCAGTTTTTAAATGACTTACCCAGACACATCCAGTTTTCCTATGTTGAATATACCATTCTAAATATGTCAGGACTCCAAATGAAATTGGCTTAGCCCTAATACAAAGCACTGGGTTGACTAATCACTATGTAAAACCCAATTAAATAAGATTATAAGTATAAAGAAGTGTAAATTCCTTCTTACCAGACAACGTTATCCACCTCCATAAGATAATGAAGTCTGGCTTATTTATCCAAAAATGTTAATATAGTCTCCAGTCCTTGAAGACTTCTATGTGAGCAGCCCTTGCTCCCTCAAGAGAGCCAAGTGAATAAACGCAGCATTCAAGAGTGCAAGAGGAGGCCACGGACAGTTTTCACACTATCACACAAGGGGTTCAAAGGCAGCCATGTTCATACTGCATTTCACTCTTCATACTACTGCTCCAACAGACTGTATTTGTTGGGAAAGTTAACTTTGAAGCAGTATTTGGATTGCTCCAGCATTATTGCTGTATTACTAATATTATCCATCTGCAAATTACCTCCTTGGCTGCTAAAATACTTTCAATACTTTACGGAGTATTTAATTGCAAAATATCGTATGAACCTTCAAATGCATTAAAAGCAGTATTATGGGTAGGACACACAGTTGCTGAGCAGCAAGGTACTGGTGTAGCCCTGGTGACACTGGTCATAAATAACTTCACTGAAGCTATTTCAGTTATGGAAGTATGAGCCCAGAAGAACAGACATCCATCCATTTTATATATACATCTATCTCATTATAAATAAATTCCATATTTCCTTATAGATCTTACATTTTAATTATTCTGTGTCATATTTGGGCAGCCTCACCTGCTTAGTCTGATGAAAGACAGTGAGCCAGATTTACATAATTATTTTATAACGTATTGATTACTAGCATTTGGTCCAGACTTTCAACTCAGGCAAAATTACCACTACCTTTAACAGACTGTGTCTCCTAGGAATTGGATTAGATCTAACAAGACAGTCAAGCTTGCTTTTTTGAAATAAAAATGAAATTGGTCTCAGAAAACTTCTGGCAGCTTGATATTGTACAGGTATCATCTTGTCCCCACTGATTCCAAAAGTAAAAAAAAGTCCATTCAAATCAGTGCCATCAGGATCGCATTTTCATTCATGCTCATCGAGATCATCTCAGTGCTCCCCTCATATCTTTCTCTCAGATTTTGCAGGAAAGTGCTGTTACAAATAAGGCACTAAAAATCTCAAAATGCAGAGGAGAATAGGAAATAAGTTATTTAAATGAAAACATATTATTTATTGGTAGCTAAGTAATAGATCTCTTATAGTAGGTTAAGCAAATCACCACATCTTTCTTGTTTTAAATGCTCACATTCTGTCACCAGCTGTGATCTTCATCGGCATATTTGATCCATGTGTTATCACTGACTTTCAGGCATGATTCAACAATGCAATGTGGGCTATTTTTGCCTTTCTAATTCATGGCTTTAGAAAGTCTTTTGCTTTGCTATGATTTGAGCTACCAATTATATTCTGTTAAAGAAAGAAATAACACTGTAATCAGTGATGAATCAAATCTCTAGTAATGTCAGCATTTTAATATATTTGTGATGCTGAATCCATGCTTCAAATATTCACTCTACAGAGCAGAACATTTTAGCACCTCTATTTCTTGCACTAGTTCTCACATCTTCACAATTATCTATTTATAATTCTTATTTTTAGGCAAAGCAAGAACTGTTAGTGTGAGAATCATTTAAAATGTAATGAAATATAAGGCACATTCCCAGGTAATACTCCCTTTTAACTCCTTTTTGTCTCATATATAAATAAACATAATTTTCAAGTCACATTTTAGTGCAATATAGGCTTCAAAATAATTCATTCCTGTATCAGCCTCATGCTTTTTAAACCTGAAAAGAAAACTGAAAGCACATCTAAACTGTGATCAAATCTGTTTCCACCCAACACAGCCGACTGAACTACAACATTTAAACATGCACTCAACTTAACCAACGCAGCTTGCCACAGGGCACTGAGTTACTGACCTGCCATCCACTATTGCAAACATTTGCTCCACAGATGCCGAGAATCCCACATATAAATAAAGGAGGAAGAACCTAACTGCGGCGTTTCTTTCCATTGAGAAGAGTCAGCCTCTCCACACCAAGCACATCTGCTCTTCTGCTCTAGCAGGGAGCTGGGCGGCTGCGTCTCCCCGGCTGCGTGACAGACAGCAGATCCCACCAACCAGAGGCAAGGTTTGTCCCTTCAGCACTTCACAGGTTGCCCACAGAAGAAATGCTTCACATGCATAGATTTGTACTGACTGTGCACACCTCCCGCTGGCACATTCCTGCTTCCCTGGGGATGAAAGATTACAGGTTTTGAGGAAATTGTATCAGGATGTGAACTGTCTGTTCTGTAAGGGAAAAAAAAAAAAAAAAAAAAGATAATCTCTCAAAGCTCCAAAGCTACAGTGGAGCTGTACTGAAAAATCACTTACTTGCACTTAAAAGACCTAACCTTAAAAGCAGGGAAAGGCTGTACTTCAAAGCACATCTGAAATGTTCTGCTATGGAGGATAGCCTGAGAGTTATATGCATTTTAAAGATGTCTCAGAATATCTTCAAAGCAGTAGTATTAAACAGATTTCACAGGTGTGAAAGCAGGCACAGGAATCTTAGAGGTAAATTATTGAAAAGTAATTTCTTTTTTTCAGAGCTGATTCAGTCTGTGGGTGTCCAACTTCACGCTCAACTGCTTTTATATTTGACTCTAAGGAGGCCAATAGTTGTCAAATATCCAGTGAATTACTGCACCTGGGTGCTCAGACTGTCACACTGTCCATACACATCCCTGTGAACAGAGCAGGCTGCTCCCAAAAACTCAGCTCATTCTGGGTGGCAGGCATGGGTACCTCCTATATTTACTTGTTATCCTACTCAGCCTTCTAAAACATACATCACCTGTGTCTTACTCTGCAACTGCCTCTCTGCCCAGAAATTCCAATTCCACACTCAACTGAAACCTCCAAACCCATAAAGCCAACCTTCGTTTAATATTCTACCTCACTTCCTACTTACTGATCAGTCCTTGCTATTTTTTCAGGTTAATTCCTTTCTCCCTAGCTGACCTCAAATGATTCATCCAAGTCCCATCTCCTTTCATTTTTTTCTGTTCCTGAACACATCTTTTTGTTTTTCTGTCCCTACTCACTTTGCTCCAGAATTCTTTGCCTTCCTTTTCTTCTCTGAATTAAAATTTTATCTTGCAAAATGCTGCTGCACTTTGAAGTCTCCTCTACACTTCTAAGTTTTCTTCTTCTTACCTCAAAATTTCTCCATTTTTATTATCTGTGGGATCATGTTATAAACAACAAAGTCAAAACAACATCCAGGATCAACTAGTTCAGTTCCCCAGGTGTCACTGTTTTGCCATGCAGCAAATGACTGATTTTACCACACAGGAACTGAATCCTCCTTTCAGCTACTCTCCACAGTCCTCAAGGAAGGATGTGCTTTGCCTGTATAACAACATGAGGGGCAGACTAAAGCAAGCTGAATCCTACGACTACCATGCTTTCCCTAACTGCAGCCTGAAGAAAAAGACTCTGTGCATCACTTGGATACATGCTGGTGGATCAGGTGCCACTTGAGTGATGTTCAATCTTCACAAATCCAGTCTGGCCACATATGCAAACAGAGCTATGAACCTACGATCAAATTAGGGGGAAGTTCCAACACCCTCACTGAAATAGGTCCTTAGTAAAGGACTTCAGCAGGGACAACTTACACTTGAAAGGAAGCTCAGTTGAAACTTGCATCCATACTGTGTCCTTTGCCATGCAGGAGATAGTCACAAACTGCTCTTCTGAAAAGCTGTGTGTACACACATATACTCCCTCCCACATACACACACATCCCAGACACACACGCTGCTTTCTTGCTTGTCAACAAAAAATGTTTAAATACCTACAGATGTGACCACATAAGCTTTACTTCACTGATTAAGAGCTCTTGCCTATGGCATTCCAGATATGAGATTAAGATAGGGTTTTAGCATTGTAACTATTAAAAAGGATTTGCCATCTTAATTAATTTCTCTTTGTGTGATACAGAGAACATGCACTAATCTTAAAATCTCTCAGCAGCTTGTCTTCAATATACTGCTTCTATCCAATTTAAGGAGGAATCTAGATACTTATGTGACAATCCTCGCTTGAAAGAGGAGATAGGGGAGTGCAGTGGTACACAAGCACTGGCAGAATATAATCTCTAACTTTTCTGTGAAGCACAAGAAATGTATGATGCTAAATTTGGAATTACTACATCAGTAAAGAGACATGGCTAAGGTAAGAATTTTAGGCAACCCTGATGGGAGGCAGAGGAACTACATACCTTTTTATAATGTTAAATCCATCAAGTCACTAACATGTTAACTTTCTGATCCCTACTTAATGTTAAATTT
Organism: Nothura maculosa; assembly: GCA_032353885.1. Classification (NCBI taxonomy): domain Eukaryota; kingdom Metazoa; phylum Chordata; class Aves; order Tinamiformes; family Tinamidae; genus Nothura; species Nothura maculosa. The sequence goes on from JAUBOD010000180.1 coordinate 198,622, forward strand.
GCTCAAAAATCTACCAGGATAAATCACTGAAAATATAATGACTTCTCCAGCCACTATACACTACTATTACGTTTGCCAAAAGCAATACATTAATTGATAGCCACAATCTAAAATTCTGACAGAGACAATGAGCATGAAGAAAAAGCCTTTCCCTGCCTCTTGACACTTGCTGATAGCATTAAACATTTGAGGTAGTTCTTCAAATTTTTCTGACCTTCAGGAATGAACAGCCTTGTGTGATTGGGGGAATGGGTGTAAGCTGAAGCACAAGAGGTTTCACCTGCAGGTGAGGGGGACCTTCTTTCCTGT